>JAWZYV010016879.1:0-82871 GCA_038373885.1 Cheiracanthium punctorium | reverse complement strand
ACACACATTGACAATAAGCAAGACTTTGGAACTTTGTGAGTATACTAGATGCATGTCTGCTTTTTCACTGCTCATAAAATTTCCCACCTTGGATGAAAAAGCAGTTGCAGTGATGTTACGTTTTCTGGCAAATGCACCAAGCCACCAATGTCCAGACCCACTACGGATCTCTTCACAGCTTCTTAGTTTGAATTACTATTATCAGTCCCAATTTTGAACATTTTTAGCAAACATTGCTACAAGAAAGGACTTTTGAGATGCTGGTGTAAATAAACAATATTTTTTTAATGCTTGTCTCAACGTGCCATTTCTAACCACCCATTCCTGTGCAAAAAAATTATCTTTTAATAAGCTGTACTCCACCTCAAAATTTGTACCATGATTTTAGAATCACTCTGCTTATAATTTTAATTATCTTCATCGGTAACTTCATACAGCTTCAAAGTGAATAGTAGAAGAGTATTTAACTTTCCACCCTAGCCGAGAATGCAATTTGAAAGTAGTTTCATTTCATGACCTTACTGCAGGGTATGCAAAGGGTACAGTAAAGCAGCACAAGAAAGAAATATGGAGCAAATGTTCAGAAGAAATTATTACTTGCTTCATAGATCGAGATCTGGAAGGAACTCGCCTTTAAACATCCTGAGACACAGCAAATTTACTTGAAAGCCAAATGATGTCAAATTAATTTGAAATATGTTGCAGTACACCCATACAAATAATGATATAAAAAATTAATTCTTGTTTCTAATCTAGAATTTATGCTTCTGATAAATTTCCAGTTTCTTAGAATTCATACTAATTATTCAAATTGATTAGTTATAAATTCAGCAATAAATATTTTCATGAATAACAGTACACTAGAAGAATCACATTGTAATAAAAATGCAAGTATTAATCTAACCAAGGAGCAAGAGTAAACATGCTTTACTTAGAAGAAGAAATTTGACAGTAAAATTTATTGATGTTGATAAAGATAACATTTTAAGTTGCAAAAACATCGAAAACAAGAAATAAATATTTTAATACCGGTAAATTTTCGTGAAACATGATTTTAACGAAATAGTTATGATTTTCAAATTTTAAAATAAGAAACATGATTTAAAATAAGAACTATTTTGTTTATCTTAACGTTTCAGTAATATATCGAAAAATGTGAAAAAAAAGAACTAAAATAATTATAGAACTACGATTTATATATTTTAAATAATAAGCATAATTTGTCATATTTTATATTTAATTCATTAATTAGCCTGTATTTATCGTGAAAATATTCGTAGAGGCAAAATTCATAACTATGCCATACAGATGTTCTGGGAAATGTAACGTAAAAATACTGTGTATTAACCATAGTTAACTAAATGAATAAAAAAATAAAACTTCCTATAATTGCAGAGTTTCTAAATAATAGTGATCTTAAGCATCTCTAGAAACAATATCAAAATCTGCATCTGACATAAGACAAATTTTTTTGTGCCTGGGCGAAAACAAATGCTTGTTGTTTTTAAATTTTTCTTTTAGAAACTTGGCAACGCACTTTATTTTAGTTACTTTACCATTTTGAAATGGTTTTTCAGAAAAATGTCCTACATTCGTAAACAGAAAAATCATTTTTCTATCTTCAATTGACAATAATGCAAGATCACGTACTCATAGATTCAGGCAAGGTATTCGGAGAAGACTTAAATTTATTTCATTCACTGCTGAAAAGCACTCAGAGTAAAACTTCATCAAACATGAGTTTCCTTTGTGTTTTCAAACATTTGAGGCATATCCTAGCTCCCACGTGTGTGAAAACAATAAATACGAATTTAACAAAGTTTTTAACAGTGGAGGATCAACAACAGTTAAAATGAAGGAGCAATAAGCAGAACGAAGCATAGACTGGCCACTCTTTTTTCCCCCCAACCATTTAACTTGTTACTTTTTAATTTTGATCCCATGTTCAACGCGTTTATGCTCATGATCAGAAAGACGAAAGAGAGAAGACACTGATTCATTGACCGATGTTGCTTCCCACAATGGTCCTTTGAATGCTCCGCTAGAGCACAGGGTTTTGCTTGCTCCTTTTATGAGAAGAAAGCTAATTGACAATGAAAAATCAAAGTAAAGATGTTGAATTTATGAAGAAATAATACAGAGTCCGGTAGTGGCCCGCTCAGTTAAACTCTTGGCTGGACTGCTGTGAAGTTTAGTCTACGCTAAAGAGAGCTGGTGCACGTAAAATCTGTCGTGGCTCCAATGTCCTCCATGTTCATATGCGCTAATAAAGGTACTACTAGCTCTCTTCTCTGGAATGAGCTTAAGGTTGTTCTTCGAAAAAAAAGAACTCTGTTTTTAGTCTTGGTACACAATTGAAATAAACTAATAGCACCATGGTCTCTAAAAAATTCCAGATGTTTCTTCATAAGCTGTTTTACACACTACGATAAGCGAAAACGCTGTGGCTTTTGTGAAATTTTCAGAAAAAATTCTTAAACATGGATTTGAGCTGCAAGATTTTTCTAAGAGTGACACGCTTTGCGAAAATTTCCGATTTTTAAGATTTTTTTCTAAAAGTATTGAAACTGATGCAGATTGGCCTGTCTTCGCAGTATATAATACAGCTTGTAAAGAGACAGTTTCAAAATTTTGAAGTGCCTGGCATAATTAGTTTATTTGTAATTATGTACCAAAATCACATGATTTTTTCGAATAACACCGTTAAAATAGATACCACTCAGTGTTGGCCTGCTTACTAGACACCCCATAACAGAATGACCACCATCTACGGCCCTCATAGCGGTCAAACCTAGTGTCAGCAACTAACTCGGGCACTAAAAAGAAAGAAAAAGGAACATAAACATCTGTATTTTAAGTTTGAAGGTTTTAAAAAAAATTAGCACTATAGTGCTATTTAAAATATGGAAGTCTTCGAGATTTTATTATTTTTATTATTGTTCTCTAATTAAAGAAAAATAGTGTTTCAAGGTTCGTATGACGCGACCAGTGTACAATGAATGATTGTACTACACTGGCGGTTAAGAAATGTACCATTCTTTGTAGAGTACAGACTAGACTGCTCTTCTATAGATGCAGGGTGTCCCAAAAACAGTGACCTAAGCTTTTATTTCTTAAATATTGATATAATACACATGTACAATAAATTACGAAGCTACTTAAAAATAGGACAGAATTTTCTGGTATCCATTCAAAATTTCCAGTTTTTTCTCAAACAGCTCGGTGTTTGACATCAGACCTTGGACGACTACTAAATCAAATTGGTCACTTTATTACTAAGGCATCTAATAGGTGGACCATTGTTGCCTTTTAGGAAGGGACGAACGAAATGAAACTCAAGCCCTTGCCGGAAATTGAACCCGGACCTGTGGAATGATAGAATGGTTTTTCAGCTACTGCACAGCTTGAGCGGCCTTTTCAGAAGATAAACTCTAAATTTATGCAAAATTTAACTGTTTACATGGTCTTCGTACAAAAATATTTCCAATTAGTAAAATGTGTCCCTAATTTAATTGGGTGATGTACAACGTTTCAGCCTTTAATCACCAAAAGGCTCAAAGATACATTAAACAAAAATGGTGAGGGGCTAACCAATTATAGCAAAAGCATATTGATGTATTCATTGCTTTCTTTCTTAGTTTGAGTACAACCCCTGAAACGCTATCATCCGATGTTATTTTTTTTTGTCTTCGAGAGCCAGTGAAAATGGCTAAAGTCAGTAATATTTGGACTTTCATATCTCCGACATTTTCTGGAATAAAATGTTCAAATTTTGTGAATCATCTAAATATTGGATAGGCCACATTTTACTAAATAGGAGATTTTTTTTGTACTGGGACCGTATAAAAGTTCAAATTATATATTTTTTTAGATTTGACCTTCTGACTCCAGATCAGAAGGTTGCGTGTTCAAATCACGTCTGGGTCACCAATGTAGAGATGGGCGAGCAGGAGAACGACCAGAATGCTCCCTCATCACACCATCATACTTTAAAATGACTATGACTCCATTTAAACAATTAAAAATATAATTTATTAATATAACAATTTAAAACATTAACCTTAACAAAACATGTTAGTTAGAAAATGCCTAGGCTTTAACAATAACAAAAAAAAAAAACTGCCGAATCAGATCTGTATTTCCCGCCGCACGGCTGCACTGAGTAGGATTATATATCACAGCAATCCACGGGGACGAAACTTTGCACACTGAACCAGGCGTCTGTTAGGAAAAATGGCTAAAGGTTTACCATACAGCTTTGCTGCCGGCATGCAGCGACAGTCGGGAAGATGACATCACTAAAAGGCAGTAGGCAAACATCCGACTTTTACGTGAGAAGGCAAGTCGAATCACTAGCCGATCACCAGCCAAAATTCCAGTCTTGCCTGTAGGGCTCCAGGCACTACAGATTTAATTTCTTGAAAATTTTCAATCAATGCCATAAAATCTGTACCTTTCTTTTACGCAACTTGGTTGTTTATTTTACATGTCTTTTTGATCAATATTTAAGGAATAAAAGCCTAGGTCAGGTATTGTGTGACAACATATAAATATATAGGGTGTCTATAGCTAACGGTGCCCAATGGCTATTTCCTAAACCGTTAGTCACAGACACATAGTTCCAATTGCAAAAATCCTTTAAATTGTATAATCTATTATATCAGAAACAATTAGCATATATAAAAAATATAAGAAAAAATAACTATAACAAATATAAGAAAAAATAAATATAAGTCCTTACTTTGAGAAAACTCTAATGTCCACGCTACACGTTTAAAAAAAAATAATAATTTCGCTCCGAAGGAACTAAAATAGTTCCGAAGGACTTAAAACCGAGACAAACTTGTCCCGGTTTAAAACCCTTCGGAGTTATTTTAGTTCCTTCGGAGTGAATTCAGTTCTCCTTTTTTAAGCGTGTAAATTACAAAATATTTGAGAAACATTTATTGTAAAAATATCCATTATAGTTATAATGTTATGATCTCAGATATTTGGCCTTCAATTTAGTAGACGGCGTTGAGACAGTATAATTTGAAATTGCAGTCATATCTGTCTCATCAGGTATTCGTAATAATGTCACAGCATTCGAGACGTGTGGCTTTATTAAGGCTGTTCCACTTGAAAATCATGCAATTTCTAAACAACTTTTTAAACAAGTTAATTGCGCTAGAGACTCTGAGGAATTTAGAAGCTATCTCTGCAAGTTGTACTGTGAACTATTACTAACAATGAGCATATAGAAACAACGAAAACCCCAGGGAAAAATGCTAAACATATGGAATTTTGCAATATTTCCCTAAATAGATAACTCCTCGGCCTACTTTTAAGGCGATTTTGTGTGCTTATGAATTTTTTTCTGAAAATTGAATGAGACATACATCTTTACTGTTAGTATTAGCCCACAGTGCATTGGGTGACGAAGCGTTACTGATATTTTCGAGTGCTTAACGTCATTGTTTTTTTGTTTTTTTAAAGCTGTTCTAAAGTCCTGTGACGACGATCGCTCTTCAGGCGGAACATTCTTAACAGAAAAATAAGGGCCATTTCTTCTTACAAACCGAAGAAATCGGCTAGATATTCGGGATTTAAAATTAGATATCGGCAGAGCGAATGCGTATACTCTGAAGTACTCACCAATCGTAAACGATAACTGGTGAGGGAGAATTTGCAGAAATTCTTCAGTCATACACGTTCATTTTTAAGCTTTTATTCAAGAAAACTTTTCAATTATAATTTATGCTGATATTTTATTATTTCATACCCTAAATTAATCAAATTATGTTCATGTGATTAATAAATATTGTGAACAAGTTCACAATATTTTTGTCATCACTTTTTGTCATCAATATTGTGAACAAGTTCACAATATTGATGACAAAAAGGGAGAAGGGAATAACACAACTACATATTTGCCAACCTTCACGAAATACAACTAACCACTTTCTGCATACAGTACAGCTGCCAACTTTTACGGAATACAATTAACCAATTACTGTAAACAGTAATTTTCTACTTACAGTAAAATTACTCAGTTAATCGTGGTCGACGATCAGGGGCGTAGCCAACGGGGGGGTTAGGGGGGTCATAACCCCCCATGAGAAATTTTTTGCCATACAAAATGTATATTCTTCACTACATTATCACACACACGTATACATATATATGAGTTGTAGTAGTCGTAACCCCCCCCATGAAAAATTTCAGGCTACGCCCCTGTCGACGATTGATCCTCTAGAAAAATGTTTTAAAAAATTACTGTGTGCAAAAAGTTGTTGATTGTATTCCGTAATGCTGGCAGGTATTAAACAGTAATTTTCGGTTAAGAACAGTAGCATATCCAGACACATCATTTCGGGTGGGAGGGGGGGGGGCTGAGACAGCCTTAGTATATTTTTTGAAGTATATTGATATTTGAATGTTTTAAGAAAGTGAAATAGCAAAACTTTTTTTAATTAACACATATTTTAATGAATCTAAATATTTGATTAATAAATGAAGAACAAATTAAGCAAACAGTTATGTTACTTTATTAAGAGACACTCGCCGCTACTAAAGCAGATCTACATTTAGTCGGATTCGCCTCTTATTTTTTCTTTTCAATTATTACTGCGGGGAAAACAGGTAGTGGGGAAGATGGCCGCTACGAGCTCCAGACAGGGGCTCGTCCATCCCTTAAGGGTGCCCTAAGAGCAAATGGGATGGACGCTATGAGCACGGCCGCTGCGAACACGACAGCATTATCTGTGGTCGGTAATCTAATTTTGTTTCCTGAAAGCGCGCGAAATGTAGGAGAAGAGAGGAGGCAGCTCAGAAATCTTGTTACTACACATGATTCTTCAGGAAACATACTATATTTTTTTAACCAAGGAATAATACAAATATGGTGTACTAAGAACAATCTGGATCCTATTTACTTGGATATGTTGACAAATCGGTCAACAAAATCCTCTAGGCTGCGATTTTTAACATTATCTCGGTTAAAGCAAGTAAGACAATATCTTCTTTTCGGTCATTTAACGTCGATAATCATTGGGGTTTTAGAACTTGATTTAATGCTAAAAATTCACAATCTATCGTATACTTCACTGGTGGTAAAGCAGAATTTAAAATCTTTTAAAAACGTTTAATTTTTCAAATTGAATTTTACTTCAACTTTTTTTATTTTTTCAAATCTCTTTTCTTTTTATTTTGCCAATTTAAGAGTACAGTTTTTCCGGGGGGGGGAGCACTGCCCCCAATTGCACCCCCATGGCTACGGGCTTGGTGTACACTTTAATTTGCCACATATAAACTTTGCATCAGGGGCCCTTTTCAAATTTAAAGGCGCACCAACTTTATTTTTCCAATAAAAGCAGATATATTTCATTTCCTATTTCAAAAATTTAGCTCATTTTAACACCGGATACCCCAATTTTCAATACATTTGAACTGAAAATTAATGAGGTATTATCTTCTAAAATTTCCCTCCTCCTATGCTAAAATATTTTTTTATCCTTTTAATTCGTACAGCTTCGCACTCTTCTATCACGCTAATAAAATAGCATTAGCAAAGCAGCAGCAGCAGCCCTTTCGATTTGTAGCTTTTTCAAGTGCGGATACTCTAAAGCCACTTTTTTCTTGGCTGGTTGAAACGTATACTAGAATGTAAATATTTGGTTCGGAGAATCCGCATCTAAAGCCCTGACACCACACAAAGAGAGGTGTTTTAAGATATAAACCAACAAATAAAAGAAATTATTTTCGAGGTTGATCTTGAAGATTTTAATTATTCTTTGTATGCTTGTTGCACTTACTTTGAGTTCAAAATTGTAAAATTTCAAATATTTTCTACAATTCGTTCGAAAAGTTAAAACATTTTTGAAATTCAGAAAAAGCTGGAAATTTTGCATGGTTTAGGAATCTTTATGATGACAGACACATCGTGCGACCTGTTTGACCTAGAAAGTTGAAATTTAGTGTAATTCTGTTCAGTGTTTTGACGACTTTCATAAAATACATAACGTGGCCATTTCAATAAAATAATTTTTAATTTAGATGAAAAAATTATTTCAATAAAATAATTTTTTCATCTTAAAATTTTGCATATCATCTAAATTTAAAAAAATAAATATTTAATTATTCAAAATCGGAAATTTTAATTATTTTGAAAAAAAGTTATTTAATTCTCTTTTATCAATAATTCATAGCTGCCAACTGCTCCGGAATATAACTAACCACTTTTTGTAAAGAGTATATTTTTATAAACATTTTTTCAAACTAGTAACCAGCTAGCACCTCCTCGATATAAAATGCCTGCGAACAAAAACTTTTACGTCATCCCGCATTTATTTTCAAAAAGTAAAACTATTCAAAGATTGGGGTGAATTTACTCCCGCATAAAACATTTTAATGATTTAAGATAGAAAATTTAATTTTACGACAAATAGGAAATTTTAACTATCACTTATATGATATGATATAGAAATAGATCATAATAAATAATTTTTTATCAGAGAGGTATATAAATTTATATCTTTAACTTAAGATATTTTCCAAAATTTGTATCATTCATATGAAACTTTAAATAGCTTTACTTTGTGAAAGTAAAACTGTGATGAAGTCATCTTAGAAGACCTATTGATGGCGGAGACGCTTCTCTTGCCACGCCTTTTATATCGAGGAGGTGTTGAAGCAGCGTGCCCATCTAACTCAAAAATTTTACTGTATTCTAAGCAGAAAAATCTTATTTTAAAAAAGTGGTTAATTATATTCCGGAGCAGCTAGCATCTATGTCAATATGTATACAAAACTTGAAGAGGAGTTTGTATGGCATCATGGTAAAAAACAATTATTGCCTATATGGAAATTTACATTCCGAGACGGGAGGGATTTTATTGACGATGTAAAAATAGGCTGTAACAAGTGCCTTGTTATACTAAAAACATTTACATTTTCTTCTTTCTTGGTAGTCAATCTTCACGTACTATTTATAACTAACATTAAAATCAATGATAGAGGTAAACATTGATACAATATATTTTTTGTTAACAAGCTCATTTTTATTATTTTTGTTTATTATTAAAGAAGTATAAAATATAAATAGTAAATTAAGACACCCGTTGTAGAATTTGCTATTTACCCTATAGAATTAACATTCATATTCAGTTTACAATTAGAAAATTTAAAATTAATTATGAGGAAAATAAGAAACTGTATGAATTTAAATAATAACTGTGTTTCAAATTTATTTTCGGAAAATTAAAAACAAGATAAAATGTATGTGTAATTCTATATATTGTAATCCGATTAGTAACCACACCATGCTGAAAATGAAGTTAAACTTAATGCAGCACTTAAGAATGTTAAGCATAAGAACATAGAAAAATTAACAGAACCGTTCAGTTTCTCTATTGTTTGCTCTGAAAATCAATTAATACAAACATTAAATTAACCACGTCTACTAATGATTAACGTATCATGTAAAACCACAATTTTTTTTCATCTTAAAATTTTGCATATCATTTATAAAAATTTCAATTAAAAACGTTTGACAATGGTAGTCCTATTTCGTTGTTTTTTATAACGCAGCATAGTACAGTTGCCAACTACTCTGGAATATAATGAACCATTTTTCGCATTCAGTAATTTTTTTAAAAATGTTTTTTTGACATGACAACCAGCTCAGACATCCAGCTGCGAATTTTTGCCATAATTTAAGCTAAAAATTACTGTTAAAAAAAAGTGGTTAATTATAAGTAGTTGGCATTTCTAATAAACTAGAAGTCAAAGCCCGTTGTGGAGGCAATTACGACGGGCGCTAGAAAAAACATCTGACAAAAATATGTCTACACTCAATATTTTAATCTTCGTGCACCTAAAATAAATAAGTTCATATTCAACTTTTATTATACACCCAAATCGAATTTCATCCTCTTCTGGAAACGTGCGGAAGCTTTTCGCATTCGAAAGATTTCGTTTTGTGTACACAGCCATTCTTATATCCATGCAGACGATTTATTTGGGAAAAAAATTAAACTATATAATACGGAAAAACTATTTAAAACAAATTGGAATCCCAATTGTATGACATCATTTTCACTTGAAACAGGTAATTTTGTCACGCCAATGATTAACTTTTCTTACTCTCGGAAATAAAAGGGGGATGAAAAGACCAAAAAATCGCTTAAAAATGAGGGGACGAGTGGATTTTTAAATTTTTAAAGTAGCGCAGATTGTTTACTATATTTTTATACATCATTATGAAAAAGTTCAAGGGGATCGTACAGCGAATTAGATATTATTGTTTTTTTCATGTTTAATTATTTAATCTTTTTTAAAGCAATGGAAGTAGAAGCTTTATATCTTGGAATCGTTAGAGAGTAAATCAGGGATCAGCGTAACTATATAGCAGGATAGTACTAATTCACTATATATATTTTCAGCAATGAACGAAATTAATAATAATCAGCATGTTAATAACATAAAATAAATTACCTAAATGCTTTCTTATATAATTGATTTGTATTCTTAATTATCAGTAATACATGACGATTGATTTGCCAATAAAGTATGAATATTTGTAATATGACCATAGGTGCCAAGTATTACGGAATATAATTAACCACTTTTTGTGAACGGTAATTTTCTGTTTAAAATATAGCAAAATTTCAACGTTAAAGGCGTAGCATATTTACAATTTTGGAAAATTATTTAAAAAAAAATTTTTGTTTACAAAAAGTGGTTAATTGTATTCCGTAATACTTGGCACCTATGTATGACAAAGTACTTGTAATAGCCTGCTTTTTTAACGGTCCATAAAATTTCTCCCCTCCGGAAAATAAATGTGCAAATAGGTAATGCTCAATTTTCACCATGATTCCAAAGGAACTCGTTCTTCAAATTTTGCAGACACATTGATAAAAAAAAGAGTTGAATAACGTTATATATATATATATTAAAATAAAGAATAAATAAACAAAAAAATAAAAAAATAAAAATTAGGATTTTACGTTATTAAAACTTTAAATTTAGATAGTAAACATTTGTTTAATTACAATGGCCACGTTAAATAATTTATGGAATTCATCACAGAAATGCCAACTGCACTGTAATATAACGAACCACATTTTGTTAATAGTAATATTCCTAAATATAGTTTTGAAATTGTAATGAGCCCACACGTTTAATACTGAAATTTTGCGATAATTCAAGCCAAATATTTCTCTTTTTAAAAAGTGGTTAGTTATATTCCGGAGCACTTGGCAACTCCGTCATCAAAGCACTGAACAAAATGATGTAGGACATAAATTTCAACTCTCCAACACAAAGTAAGTCTTAATCATAGATTACTATCCCCTGAAAAATGTCCAACTTTTTTCGAATTGTAACAATTTATAACTCGGAAATAAACTGTTCAAAAACCCTGAAAATTTGAATTTTTCATCTAATGTGGCAGTACTACATATACAAAAAAAAAATCAATATCTAAAGACATGATGTCATGACCATTGATTGATTTTACATGGAATGACCCTTCAGTTATAACCGTGTTCAACTGTATATATCGATACTAACTGTAAGTATTTATATAATAATCAACTTTTTGTAACATAAAAAGTGCTTTCGAAATAACTTGACGAAAATTTCTTCAAACCAGATATTTAAATTTATTGATTAAGTGGAAATTTTCTATCTTAAAAAGATTTTCATGTTTATTTCTTCTCTTAGGAGGGTGGGGCGGCTTTAACACCTAAAGCCGTGGGTGCGCATAAGTTCATATTTATGCCGTGATACATGAAAGATGATAAACCAATATTTTTTAATTTAGTTAAAGTGTTCTAGAGTGTAAATTTTTGTAGTAGATTTAACACTATTCCATAGGTGCCAAGTATTACGGAATATAATTAACCACTTTTTGTGAACGGTAATTTTCTGTTTAAAATATAGCAAAATTTCAAAGTTATAGGCGTGGCCTATTAATTTGAAAAATTATTTTAAAAAAATTACTGTTTACAAAAAGTGGTTAATTATATTCCGTAATACTTTGCACCTATGCTATTATTATACATTTGCGCCAGTGATGTAAATGTATTAAAAACGTTTAGACCTTCATAGCTGTAGATGCGACTTGCTCTTATTTCTACCGAGATGCATGAAAAATGATAAACCAATTATTTGTAAACTTAGTCAAAGTGTACGCTAGTGTTGCAAACTTTTGTAGTCAATTTTTCACTACTCGTACATTCAAGTCAATGTGCAAATGCATTGAAAGCATGAGAATTGAATACCGTATCTACTCGTGTATAGCGCGCATACATGTATAACGCGCATCCACACGCGCAACTTCATAACTTCACAAGTAAAAAAGGCGACTTTTTTTTTTCACGTATGTAACTCGGATCATGAATTTGACATATAAGCGCAATGCCGGATTAGCCATATAGCAGAAGTAGCAAATGCTACGGCCCCGCGCCTTTGACTTGAAGTTTTCGTTGGTGGGAAAGGCAGAATTTTTCAAAAAAAGTTTCATCATCATCTTTTGTTGGCATCGCGGGGTATCCAGACCCTTGGTCCATCCACTTAAGTGTGGCCTTCAAAATATGCATTCCTTATCAATAATCTTACAAGTTTGTCTTGTAAGATTATTGATAAGGAATTCATAAGGATTATTTATTTGAAGAATGAATTAAAAAATAAACAAAATATAGAAAGAAAATTAAGTGCCAAAATGAAAGAACAGAGTCAGTTCCGGATGAAGGACGGATTAAAGAAAGGGGATCGGAGGGGGCGATCTCCCCTCCCGAGAAAAAAGAAATTAATGTAAACAATCCTATTTATCTTTCATAAAATGGGTTTTATGTGAATCTTCCAACTAACCACCTCCGCCCACAAAATTGCATTAATCCATCAGTGGGCCGGATCATTCATTAGGCAAAGTAAGCTGTAACCTATATCGGCCCCGGTCATTTCAGGGGCTTTGCAGTAACAAATCGAGTGAATTTTTTGATGAAATTGTAATGAAACTTTTCAGAATGACTCAATATACAGGAAATATCTGTGGATATTTCTGAAGATTTTCTCTGGATATCGAGCCCAGAGCATTTTCCCGAGAGCTGAGGTTCAAAGGAATGTAGGAAGAAACGCGGGACATAAAAACAAGCTTTCCCCCACGGAACAATAATTTTCATTTGAATATTGGACATAAACTTATTTTGTTTTGTGGTAAATTTAATCGGATGTTGAGCCGTCCCAAAGTT
Organism: Cheiracanthium punctorium; assembly: GCA_038373885.1. Lineage (NCBI taxonomy): Eukaryota > Metazoa > Arthropoda > Arachnida > Araneae > Cheiracanthiidae > Cheiracanthium > Cheiracanthium punctorium. The sequence continues at coordinate 69,636 of JAWZYV010016879.1, read as the reverse complement.
CTTCAGTTTTAGAGTAAGGGGGGGGGGTTGATTTTGGCGAAATTCAAAGGTGTATGGAGTAGGGAGTAAGCCATCTTAGAAAGATTTTGGTATTTGGCTTGCTTTATTTTTTTTTCATTTTTTACTTACTTATGTTTTACATTTTACAATATTTGAACGCAGAATTATTATTTCAATCAATAATAATATGTAGAATGTAAGCCATTTTTTTATATTTTGAGAATCCACGATTCTGATAAATTGTATTAATCACGAAAATTAACCGCGTTCAATATAAAAGAATTACTTTTGGCTGGTCGAAACCACAGGTGAAGGTCGCGAATGTCATCGAGTTCGTTCGGATGAAATAATTAGAACGGGGAGGATCTTTTCCCGAAGACAAGACAGTCGGGGTATCTGGGAAGCCGCAATCCCAGGCAAACTGAAAAAGAGGGTTTCCGATACTCTTGCTCTACAAAGAAACTCACAAAATCACATAAGATTATTATATCCTGCAAAAACATTTGAAAGTAAAACGATAATGAATGTTTCATCTGCATTTTTTACTTTTATTATATCGATTATTCTATTTAGAGAAGACGCAATCTTCCTATTGAAATCTTTTTACACAAAATCTTTTATATCATTTTTACGAAGTTAGGTTGAAAAGTAATGCACACATACTTGCAAAACACGAACGAAATGGCCTTTAGAAGTGCTCCAATCGGTGCGTGGAAGTAACAGTCCCCCTCTGTACACATGTGCAGTTTGAATACGTTTCGTTCATGCAGTGTATGTTGAATAGCGAAAGTATGATTGCGCTAAATCTATCTATCCTCAGTTCGATTTCTTATGAATTAACCTATTAAATAAATGAAGTTAACAGAAGATAAAAATACGTAGCCTAGTATTAGTAAAGACCTTCCAAATAATTGAATAATTTTACAAATATGTATTTTCAGACGGGAAAAAACTGCGTTTAAGTACATTTTGTTTTCGAATTTTCTAAAAATTTTATAGAAACAATTATTATTTTATGCATGTAAACTTGTCAGTTGTATGTTTGCATATGGGGAAAGGGGTGGATGTTAGAAACTCGAAATATGTACCCACGAACATTAACATTCTAAAAAAAAAAACTGAGATGTAGGTATAAATACCTTTAAATATCGCCAGTCTCCATATCTATTATATAAAAAAAAAAAAAAAAAAAAAAAAAAAAAAAAAAAAAAGAGCTTTTTATTTTGAGAGGCAGTATTTCCGCACACCTATTTACTTGGAGAAATTGATTTGTCTGCTGTTAGCTCATATTTGCAATAAAACTGCTCTTAAAATTTGTTTTATTTTATTATTGCACAAAACCTAGACATTAGAGCAACCAAGGAAGAGGAAGTATTGGGATTAGGGTTGTCAACCGTCCCGCGTGAGCCGGGACGTCCCGTTTCTAGGGCTTTAGAGGGCATGTCCCGCGTAAGGTGAGCGCGGGACTCCAGATGTTTCGTTTTTGGACCGTTTTCTTTTAACAGAATAAGTAATTTCATAATTTGATAAAACATAATGAACTCAGAAGATATTTTAAACATTAAATTTATTTCCTAAATAAATAGGATCTCAGCAGAAACGATTGTATGCTTTAAGTTTATTTTCCAAAATAAGTAATATGATTTCAGTAAAAGTGGTTTAATATAACTAAGTTTTTTTCTCCAAATAATTATTATAATCTTATTATTTAGTTATTTTTTTAAATGACAAAGTAAAAAGGTTTTGCTTTTGTTTGTGAAAGAAAATAAAAAGTATATTTAATGTAATTGCAAATAATTGTACTAATTGTTTAGTTTATAAAGATGGGAGATGGAAGTCAGATACGTTAATTTTTCATTAGTTTAATACAAGTTACGTTTTCATTAGTTTTCTTGATTGTTTTAACTGTTGAAAAAACACTCAAAATACTGGTGTTAAACGATAAAGTAATTAAAAAACTTTGTAAAAAACACACATAAGAAGTAAAAGGAAAGAGGATACGCGTTTCGTTGTGTTTTTTACAAAGTTTTTTAATTACTTTATTGTTTTAACTGTTAACTATGTTATGTATAATTATGTCAAAGTAGTAGTAAGCATAGTATTCAATAAAACTATTTTAAGTGTAAACTTAAATCTGGTCTTAACTGTCTCGCCTTCGTGAAATATGAGTAACCAGTGTCCCGCTTATTTTAGCTATGTCCCGAATTTTAATCTCGAAAGTCCCGTAAATCGGTGTATAAAAGTTTACAAGCCCAGTTGGGATAAACCTCTCCCAAATCTAACTCGGGGGAAGCTTTAGTTTCATTTACATGTAATTAGCATTAGTAATCCCATTAACTAATTAATTAGAACTAAAAATAAATTATAATATAATTAGCACTATTTATTTTTTCAGTGTACCAAATTTCATGGTGATCGGTCAAACGGTGCTGGAGTTTTTCAACCTCATACACACATACCAACATTCATTTTTATGTACTACGATTTTATTCACCTAATAGGCAAAAGATGTGTCTTACTGAAAATTCAGATCCCGAAAATTACGTAATAAGAAAACTACTTTAATATGTAACAGCTCACTATTTTTAATCCAGATATTAATTAACAGACGATCTTAAATTCTCATGTTTCGGCTGAGCCAATGGATATTTGTTCGTAAAACTCTTTTTTCTGCATTTACCGTGTTTATTCATATAATTTTTTATATCCATGGTTCACGAACGCAAAATAAATAAATTCCGAAAATTACGTAATAAACAAGCTACTTTAATATGTAACAGCTCACTATTTTTAATCCAGATATTAATTAGCTATAAATTCTCATGTTTTGGCTGAGCTTAAGGCGACCATATTTCTAAACGGTAATTTGGGGACAAATCAAGCATTGTCCTCGAATCTAAACAAAACTAGGGGGACACTAGAAAATATTTTCGAGGACTTATTCGAGGACATAATATATTACCATGTACACCCTCCAAAAAAAGTAATCGACGGCAAGAAAATTTTCGTACGTCAATTTCATATTTAAAGCATGGTTCTTTATGAAAAGTGATTAATCATTAACAAATCTGAAAGGGGAAATTTGGCAGTGGCGGCCCGTGGTCAAAACAGTTAGTGCAGCCGGAAGCATATGAACCCCCCTCCCTTTCCTCCGGACAGGATTGGAAAATCTTTGTTACTGAATTCGAAAGCTGGCGGATTAAGCTCTCACCGAGGAAAAAAAAAAAAAAAAAAAAAAGAAAAAGAAATTGCATAAAAAATGTAAGAGTTCCTATTTTACTTCCATAAAATAGACATAAATTTCAACCAGCCGCTCTTATCCTCAAAGTTGCATTAATCCGTGTCTGATTCGAAGTTTCCTTAGAATTTTCTTTTGTAACGATAACTTGAGAAGAAAAGAAAAAAAAAAAGAAAACTTACTTATTTTTTATAAGTCAAATCAATCCTCCTTTCTTTTAAACATGCGAATCCGTCAGTGATGTCCCCGTCCCCATAAAAAGGCGTTGTTTTAATTCAGATATCAATAATTTTAAAAGCTCTTTAAAATTTCCCATGTTTAAAGAATTTTCTCGCTCGCCATGTCCTTTAGATGCCAGTTCTTGCTTACTTAAAAACAATACTACTTTGATGGGTAATTGTTCATTCATAAGCTCTATTCAGGCTTACCTTCTTGATAAATTCAGCAATATAAAGTCGAGAGTTTTCCAAACATATATTCTCCTTACCCCCTCCCTCCTTCTCGTCTGAGCCAATCAGTTAGTCGAGTTCTCAAGTTCAGCCGCAGTTAAAAAATCTTTCATCGGCTGTATCAGCTGCATACTCCCTATGCCGGAGAGGCTGCTTACGTAGTCGTTGTCATGGCAACGGTGCTGCCAATTTTCTTTTCAGCGCTCTGGGCTGAACCAAAGATTTTCCCAATTGAATTGCGGGAAGATTAAAGTCCTTTTTTCTGAATGAGCGATCCGGCCACAATACGTTTTTTTTGTGTTTGGTTTTTTTCGGAGATTTTTTTAATTTACCGTAGGAATTCCACAATTCTAATCTGAATTTAGGAAAATTAGTAGAATAAATTATTTTAAAGTATGTGCTGATAATTTCAAGTGCAGCCCGGCTGTACTTGCTGTATCCCACGAGCCGCCACTGAAATTTGGCTCATAGTCGGATACTTTATTGAATGTCTGTACACGCTACACACACAATGACAACAAACGTTTTCAGAGATCGAATTTCATTGTTTCTCTGAGCAAATGGCGTGTTTAGTTGGTTTATTTTTCTTATTTCTTCAGTTTTTTCTGAAAGAAATAAACTAAACGGAAAGTTTCAGTGGAAAAAAAGTACAAATCTTTAAATTTGGGGACATTTGGGGACAAAGTATTTTTGGGGACAAAATGAAAAAAATCAATATTTGGGGACTGTCCTCGAATTTCGAGGACGTATGGTCACCTTAGCTGAGCTAATGGATATGTGTTCGTAAAACTCCTTTTTCTCCATTCACCGTGCTTATTCATATAAATTTTTATATCGATGGTCAGTCTTTTAATAACTAACTTTTGGAAGCAATTTCAAACATGTGACATCAAAATGACGTCGCTCAGATTTGGGATTAGAGTTCGTAGAAACATCTTATGTTCTTAGGTGTTTTTTTTTTTTTTTTTTTTTTGTCATTTTGTCATTTTGATTAGTTGGATTACACAGATTGACTTTTTTTCCCTAAAATAAAAATAAATCACAGTTATTTCGTTCGTGACGTGTTTTTTGACATCAAAGTGACGTAGATTTCGCTTGTAAATCTCACCGTGTTTACTACACAATCAGGTATCGGAAAGTTTTCTGCGTTAAGAACATAAAATATCTCTTAAATTCCGGGAACGGGTGGACTTTCAAAGTTTTAAAGTGACTATCATTTATTCTAAATTATTTTACATATCTGTGCAAAATTTCCGGCTGATAGTTCCATTTTTGTGGTTTTTTATACTAATGAAATCCACAAACTGACAAACAAAGTGACAAACAGAATTTCATTTTTATTTATAAGGATAACACATCGAAATTGCTAGTACCAGAAAACTCTAGAATATTCAAATAATTTGTTCTCTTTCACTTGTCAAAATAACTTTAATTTTTTTAATAACTGTTCACTGTCCTATTTACTATCTGAATGTATTTGAATAAATTGAAATGAAATATCGTGTTTCAGGTAAAATGGTTCGCAGACGATAATTGCTTGAGAATCAGTTTTCCTGCTGATATGGCAACAGACGATAAACATAAAATTTTAATATTTTATTGGAGTTGAAAAACTGTTGTTTAAGTTACTTTGTTAGTGTTTGTCTAAAGTTCATGATATTTGAATTCGTGGCTTATTGAGTATAAGAAACGAAAGATAATGTTTAATACTAATGAAACACTAAAATGGTGTTACTTTACGGAGAATTTCATCGGAATAAGCGAGAGGCTGCGAAGCAGTATGCTATAAAATTTCCGAATGACAATCACCCATCGCAATTGATCTTCACTCGACCAGACATTTCTAGAACTTTCTGGAACATTCCATATCGATTTTAACAGTTGCACACAATTTGGAACTTTCTAGATCATTCCAGAACTTTCTAGAACTTTCTAGAACATTCCATACGGATTTTAGCAGTTGCAGACATTTTGAATCTTTCTAGATCATTCGAGAAATTTTTAGAACTTTCTAGATCATTCTAAATCGATTTGAACAGTTGCACACGTTTTGGAACTTTCTGGAAACTTTTAGAACCTTCTAGAACAATCTAGATTGACTGTAACAGTTGCACACATTTTGGAGTTTTCTAGGTCATTCCAGAAATTTTTAGAACTTTTCAGAAGTTCTCATGACTTAGAAAAGGACAGATATATATTTTTTCACATTTTCGCCACCCACAACAACCCACTTCCACCTACCGCGACCAAACTCCCTTACTTTCACCGTGAGACCAAGGGGTATTTACCACCACAACGGGAAGTTAATTCAAGTTGCTTGTGATAGAGAAATCCCTGTCTTTACAAACGAACATTAGCAATTTATATATATATATATTAAGATTAGTAATAACAATTAGTTATATATTACCATATTAGTACATATATTAGTTACTACACTCATGTCCATAAATTAAGGATAATGAAGTTCAAGCAAAGAAAGAGAAAGAAGCAAAACAAATTTGACTTATTTGTAAAGTCTATTTATTAAACAAAAAGTAAAGAGCAAAAAAGATGCTATATGTTTGACATAATTAATAAAAATTGCAAGTTTTACTCCCTTGACCAAATTTCAAAAAAGAACCTATTTACAAAAAACAGTATAACATGGTTAGTAGGATGGTTAATACGGAGTATGTCTGCCGGACGATGCAATACAGGCCTGACAACGCCTAGGCATGCTGAGTATCAAATGATCAATCTGATCTTGGGGAATATTACACCACTCATAAGCAATGCACTCCGAAGTTCCGGTAGACAGGTGGGAGGGGGTTGACGGGCTGCAATTCGTCGGCCAAGCATATCCCACACATGCTCTATTGGATTCAAGTCCGGTGAGTATGCTGGCCAATGCATACGGGTGATATCCTCCGATTGAAGGCATTCGTCTACAATGTTTGCACGGTGTGGACGGGCGTTGTCATCCATAAACACAAATTCAGCAGCATGGCGCCCCGAAACAAACGTACATGTTGTTCCAGAATGACATCCCGATAGATGTGGCCTGTCACCGTTACACTCTGAACATCCAGGTCAGTTCTGGAACCAAGAATAATTCCTCCCCAAACGAGCCATCCTGCACCACCGTAACGGTGTCTTTCAATGGTGTTCTCTTGGTGGTAACGGGTACCTGGCGCTCTCCAGATGAATGTCCGGCGAGAATCAGACTCCAAACTAAACCTGGACTCGTCGGAAAACATCACACAAGACCACTGTTGCGGTGTCCACAATGCATGCTCTCTACTCCAGGTTAATCGCAGGCGACAGTGACTTGCGGTAAGTGGAACACATCTGACAGGCCTACGAGCATATAGATCAATGTGCCCTAAGCTTCTGTACACGGTCTGGCTTGAAACTGTCGTACCGGTAGCTGAAGAGAGCTGACGAGACAGGTCTGATGCTGTACTCCGTCTGTTTCTTTTGGCAGTAACTGCCAAATAGCGGTCCTCATTCGGCGTTGTAACTCGGGGGCGACCTGTGCTGTAACGTCTACTCACATTACCATCATCTTGGAATCGTTGCCAAAGCCTGGAGATGACACTCTGGGCGATTCCAAGTTCCTCGGATACTTCCAGCTGGGTACGTCCACATTCCAGTCGTCCGATAATTCTGCCACGTAAAACATCATCCAAATACCTCCTTTGTGCCATATGCGGTTTTTGGACTGAAAGGCTTTCACAGCGCTTGTGAACAATTTTACTTCTTTGCTACCATTCCTTATATACCCCTCTCTTACACTCTCGTCATTGTGACGTACCATACACGCCATCTGGTGGTTTCCTGTAATTTGCATATTCTTCTTCAAGATGTGTGTGATCATTCCACAGGTGAAATTTTTATTTTAGAGATCAATTTCTGTGTGATTCTGAATTATCCTTAATTTATGGACATGAGTGTATATTAACTCATATGTGCATTTGAAGTGATAAGATTTCAGATTTAATCCTTATATATAATGTGACATGGCACCGAAAAAATATTTCTTTTTATTTATTTACTAGCTGCGTGCCCGTTCTTCGCACGGTAGGAAAAGAATATTTTCTAAAAATATGATCGTAACAAAATCTCAAAAAAAAAAGTAAGTTCAGGTAGTCCCTTCTATTGAAACTATCACCGGATATAAATAACGCAACGTAGGATTATAGTTTAGTTAGTCGAAAGACGATCGTTGAAAAATGATGAATAGAACACTTTAATCTCACTAAACATTTATTAACGTGGTATATTGTGGTTTAATCCATATTAACCTAACAAATCTGCTAATACTACCTATTACTTATACTGTCTATTACATATAATAATATTATCTATCTTCGTTTCTCTCTTTTTAATGCTGAATTTAACGAAACAACTTAAATATTTGAAACCAAAGATTGCTTTTCTACTCTTTGGTGATTCTTTGCAATTTATGCATTAGCATAAACGATAAACATATTTCATAATGGTTGACATTAAAACATCTCTCCACATATTTTTAAGCATAATTCTTATCAGATTGCCGTGACACTGAAATATATTTCATCTCGCCGTGGTGGAAAATATCCAAGTTGTTTCCAATCTAAATATTTAAATCCTCCATGGTTCAGTCGCGTGTAAAAAATCAAAGAGTGTAATCTGGGGGAGCTATTTAGAATCGCTCAAATTGCGAATAGACGGGTTAAACTGCACTGCAGAGTTTAATAATTTCACGCAATTTTTAATTTATGACGTCACGCTCACGTTCTGACCCAAGCAGTTTAGTCTGGCTATTTCGCACAGTAGTTTTCTATCGAAGTAATATTAAAACTTACGACGTTGAAAAACTCTCACTTGCAACAAAGCTTTATCTAATATATATATATATATATATATATATATATATATATATATATACCTTCAAAAGTCCTCGAGAGGTTTTTGGGAATACATTTGACGGCCGCCGTCAAACTGCTAGCGAATACTATGTATTATGTTAATAAGTATTTTCCACCTTGTGACGATTTTTGAATTTCCCAGAACTTTAAAAAATGCAAGTTTCCTTTCGTTATTATGGTTGCTGAATAATCATAGTGTTCGAAAATCGCCAAGGATAGCTCATTCATTAAACAAAACACTTTTGAATTTTTAGAATAGTAAATTTTTACGTCAAAGCCTTTTAACATAATTAGATTTCTAACTCTTTTTTAAACTCATGACGTCAAAATGGCGTCATTCTCACTTGCGATATCTAACATGAATTAGCGAAAGAAAACTCACGTTATTTTACTTTTCTACAGCGTATGATAATCTAAGAGTTTATTATTTAGCTCGTGGTGTAATATTTTGTCAAAGCTTCGTAACCTAATTACTTGGAGGTACGAATAGTAAATATTCTCTCCTCCAAGCCTAATTAGGATTTCAAATGCATTTTTAAACTCGTGACATGAAAATGGCGTCATTTCATTTATGATATGCCACTTTGTTTACAGTTATGTCAATCCCCAGCATATAGATGCATAGCTGCCAACTACTACGGAATATAATTAACCACATTTTTAAACAGTAATTTTCAGCTTAAAATATCGTAAAATCTTAGTACTACACACCGGAGCTGGTTACTATTCTGAAAAAATACTAAAAAAATATACTGTTTACAAAAGTGGTTGATTATATTCCGTAGTAGTTGCCGTCTATGTAGATGGCATGCCACATGATTATTTTTTTACACGATATTAAAATTTCTAATGCATTTTTAAACTCGTGACATCAAAATGGCGCCATTTCATTTATGGTATACCACTTTGTTTACAGTTATGTCTATCGCCAGCATACAGATGGTACATCACATGATCACCATTTTAGACAATCGCAAATTGGGAAAGCTTTTTGAACGTGAAAATCATTAAAAAAAAAAAAAAAAAAAAAAAAAAAAAAAAAATCGAAAAATCGTGGAACGATTGAGTTTTCAGAATTTCAAAGTTAATTACGGACTATTCTATGTCGTTTTACGTGTATGTGCAAAATTTCAAGCCGATCGGTCAAGCGATGCGGAAGGAGTTCCCGGACATACGAACAAACTTTCACATTTATACAGGGTGATGCGCTACCAGACTGACAAAATTGCAGGGGGTGTAGGGGGTACAGAGACGGTTCAGAATCACATAGCAATAGGGGGGTCGGAAACGTCGTCTTCATGTACCTGTTAATAATCACTTTGGAAGGAGTGTTGAAGTGTGCGTCTAATTTCTTAACCAAGTTTCATTAACAATGGGCTTTCCTCAGACAATTTCATAAATGTAATGAAAGAAACAATTCTGAAATAACAAGTTTTATCAACTGCAATCGGTGAAAGAGGGATTAGTTTTTGAAAAACCATACTCGAAAAATTTACTATCACTTAAACACTTCTTCCAAAGTGATTATTAAAGGTAGATTCATACCAGCCGCGCCGCACCGCAACCGTGTCGTACTGTTTCGCCGTTTTGAACCGTTGGCTGTCCGCGCGCGATCTTGCGGAGCCGCAAGTAAATGAACCAATGAATGAGAAGTGGATCAGGAGAGCACATTTGCTCCTCTGAACTTCCATCTAAAATACTGTTTTAGCGCTATCTATCAGGGTGAGAGATGAACAATTTGAAATTTTCTATTTCGGAGAAAGAATTGATGTGTTGTGTTGTGGGATTAAGGTGAATTATCTGCTCGAGAGATCTAGGCCTGTGAGTGGTGTGCCCTTCGTGGGGGTCTTTCTAAAGGGTCCTAACCCGTATATTACGCTAAGTTTCGGAGAAAACCACGGAAAACTCCGAACGGTTAGGTCGGCTGACGCGATCTGGTTTCGAACTAGGCACTAGGGTGGATCGAAAAACAATTTTTATTTTAATGACGGCTGACATGGCAAAAGTTGCCAAATGGTCAGGTGAGAATTTTTCAAAAAAAATGTTTTTTTTTAAAACATCCCCTTCCGGTGCCCCACTCACCCCAAAAAATCAATTTTTTGAAAAAAAAATACATATATATGCAATGGTTTGGATGACATAACTTTTCGAATGGCCAAAAATTTCTTTTTCCACAAACAAATATTTCTGAGGATTTCCTTTGGGTGCTCCAAACCTAAAAATTTGAACAGAAAACAAAAAAATAGGCTGTTTCCCTCGCCAGCCTCGACACGAAACAAGAATTAGCTTCCGTGCGTGCTTCTGATATGACGTCACTATATTTTCCCCGCCAAAAGAATGAGACATCTCGCTGATACGCAGACGATTCCATGTAGCATATGTTTAAAGACAGCTTTTGTTGAGATTGATTATGAATGTTTGAAATTAAAAATTACTCTGAGTATTTCATCACCCACATTCTGGCAAGTATTCTACATAGCTTGTTTATAATCTGAAGTAAGTTATTTCATAATTTTCTCCAGTATATACTGTGATATGTTGTTTTTCTTTCACTTTACTTCTAGTGTTCTTCTGTTAGCTATGTTTCTTTCTTTTTTTTTTTTTTAACTTCCTTACATTTATTTCAACTATTTATTTTATTTTATTTTACTTTTTTGATAAAGACAGAATGAGTTCAGGCAGAGTTCCCACAAGGAAATCTTCTATTTGCCCTTTGTTTGGCAACCCCACCGAGATGTCTCCAATAAAACTTCCTACAAATGCAGATATAATTCGAAAGTTTTTGCTTGTCAGAAACCAGACAAAAAGTCTTATGAAAAACAAAGACCCACCTGCTCCTTTGATATCAAAAAAAGTCGCGGAGTCGCTGGAAATTATATGGAACAAGTCTTCTACTCCAATAATTTCAAACAAAGGAATCGTTGAAAAAGACAGCAAAGCTCAACAACGAATACAGGAAGATTTTGAAACCATACAATGATAGAAAAGAATCAGAGGGCTACACAAAGAAACTGGACAATCTGAAGTAAAAGTGGGAGCGAACCCTCTTTGCAGTGGCGGCCCGTGGTCAAAACTGTTAGTGCAGCCGGAAGCATATGAGCCTCCCCCCCCCCCTCCTCCGGACAGGAATGGAAAATCTTTGTTATTGAATTCGAAAGCTGGCGGATTAAGCCCTCACCGAGGAAAAGAAAAAGAAATTACATAAAATATGTAAGAGATCCTATTTTACTTTTCCATAAAATGGACATAAATTTCAACCAGCCGCTCTTATCCTCAAAATTGCATTAATCCGTGTCTGATTCGAAGTTTCCTTAGAATTTTCTTTTGTAACGATAACTTGAGAAGAAAAGAAAAAAAAAAAAAGAAAACGTACTTATTTTTTATAAGTCAAATCAATCCTCCTTTCTTTTAAACTTGCGAATCGGTCAGTGATGCCCTCATAAAAAGGCGTTGTTTTAATTCAGATATCCATAATTTTAAAAGCTCTTTAAAATTTCCTATGTTTAAAGAATTTTTTCGCTAGCCATGTCCTCTAAATGCCAGTTCTTGCTTACTTAAAAACAATACTGCTTTGATGGGTAATTGTCCATTCATAAGCGTCTATTCAGGTTTACCTTCTTGATAAATTCAGCAATATAAATTCGAGAGTTTGCCGAACAAATATTCTCCTTACTCCCTCCCTCACTTCTCGAGCCAATCAGAGAGTCGAATTCACAGGTGCTGCCGACCTTTCAAAATCTTGAATGAGCTGAGTCTTAGCTGCGTACCCCCATTATAGCCTATGCCGGAGGAAATGCTTACGTAACCGTTGTCATGGCAACGGTGCTGCCAATTTTCTTATCAGCGCTCTGGGCTGAACGAAAGATTTTCCCAATTGAATTGCGGGAAGATTAAAGTGCTTTTTTTCTGAATGAGCGATCTGGCCACAATACGGTTTTTTTTTTTTTTTTGGAGATTTTTTTAATTTTCCATAGGAATTCCATAATTCTAATCCGAATTTAGGAAAATTAGTAGAATAAATTATTTTAAAGTATGTGCTGATGATTTCAAGTGCAGCCCGGCTGTACTTGCTGTATCCCACGAGCCGCCACTGCCTCTTTGACATTGCTTGCTGCAAATGCGACAATTTTGCATCATGTTGCTGTTCAAAAGAAAGAAAGGTTCTTGTAGATGAAAGAACATTTTCGAACGATCAGCGAAGTACTAGAACTATGATAATAGGGCCAGTTGACAAAAAAACTACAAAACAGCTTCAAAAAAAACAAGAAAGAAAAATAAAACGAGCTAAAACTCGAAAACTGATTCTTATCCTTCCAGCTTCAAAGAAATTAGTGATTGTAAAGAGTTTGAGAGCAGTTATTCTTCGGAAAACGAAGAGAAAGAGGAGGATACAAATAAAGAGGAAGAAAAAGAAGTCAGCAGAAAATCCAATTCATTTAGACCCTCCTACAGCTTGCAACACAACTTCGATCTACAACCCTCTTGCTCTTCTGATTCTGGTGATTGTTCAAATGTTCAAAAAATAAAACTTTCCACTTTTTCCAGAGAATGTGATCGTCGTGGAATCTCGGACAGAGCAGCTGCATCTCTCTTCCGCTCTTCCGCAGAATCTTGGCCTAGTCAGCGAAACGGATACTACTAAAGTTATTGATCGAAATAAAGTTCGCAGAGAGCGTGAAAGACACAGAAAAGAATTACAACAAGGTAATTTATCTTCGGAAGTGCAAGGCCTCTATTTCGATGGGCGAAAAGATAAATCTAGAACACAAGTTTGAAAAGGTATTAAGTATTACGGCTGTATTACCAAAGAAGAACACATTTCTTTAATACAAGAACCAAGCTACATTTACCTTGGGCATCTAACTGTTTCGTCTGGATCTGCAATTAACATTAAGAATGGAATATTAACCTTCTTTAACGACAAAGGTCTATCAACCGATTCCCTTATAGCAATCGGATGTGATGGAACAATCGTCAATACTGGTACAAAGGCAGGAGTTATGTCTTCTAGAAGCTGAACTAAATCGTCCACTTCAGTGGTTCATTTGCATGCTGCATCTAAACGAACTTCCTCGGCGACATCTTCAGGTTCAGCTTGATGGCGTAACTCATGGCCCCAAAGCATTTTCTGGTGCAATTGGCAAGTTATTGCAAACTTGCCATACACTTCCTTTAACGAAATTTTGTAAGTTCGAGGGAAATCCATTTCCAGATGTCGATCGGAATATTTTGAGTACAGACCAACGATATTTGTTGGATATGTTAAAAGCGGTGTCTTCAGGAGAATGCAGTCAAGATTTAGCTGCTATTCAACCAGGGCCGATAGTGCATTCCAGGTGGTTGACTAGCGCAAATCTTCGTCTTTATGTGGCAACAGAAGAGCCTTCCTAGAATTTATTACATTTAGTTACATATATTATGAAGGTATACGGTCCAATGTGGTTCCACATAAAAGGAAAGCCACTGTGCACTGAAGGTTCTAGACACCTGTGGAAGCTAATTATGTACTCAAGATGCATGCCGGATCACCTAAGAAAAATTGTTGGCGCTGTCATCCAAAGAAACGGATTTTTTTCACATGCAGAGAATTTGCTTTTAGCTATTATATGAATATACCATTCGAAAATTAGCTTACCACAAGGTTATATCTATCAGAAAAGAGAATCATAATACTTCACCTGTGAGAAATTTTCGTGTACCGGTAATAAACATGCGATCAACTGATTATAGGGATTTAATTTTTTGGAGTGACAATAACGAGTGTTTAGAGCCTCCAGTATTAAAAGACATCTCTGATGAAGACTTAAAATCATTCCTGCCAAAGGATATTGCTTCAGTTAAATTTCCTCATTTATCTAACTTCCCATGCCACACACAAGGAACTGAAAGCTGTGTGAAACTGGTTACAGAGGCTGCATCTCTTGTTTGTGGAGAAGAAAGAAGGAACGGATTTATAAGACCTAGGCTCGCGCGCGCGCGAATCAAGGAACATAATGAAGTTTTTTAATTCAAAATCAGAGTTTAGATTAAAATAGTTTTTTCTCACAATAATTATATCATATATCTATTATATATTAGGAATTTGAGGTTTATTTTTATTAGTTATATTTTTTCAGCTTATTTCATGTTAGCACATCAACTTAATCAAATATGCCAAAAATCCAAACAGTTTCATATTTTGGAGCATCTACAAAAATACTCCTAACGCCTCTAGTTTTCGTATAGTAGCTTTTAAGACGTGACAGAAACGTTTATACTTTATTACCTGGGTACCCTTCCGAATTTATAAAAAAATATTTACTTTACAATTTTTATTGCATTTTCATGAAATTGTCAATTTTCAACTATTTTTCGAGGGCTTGGGGCACAGGAAGATATGAATGGAATTAAATAAAAATATATGTATGAACTATTGTACGCAAGTCTCAGCTTTATGACCCTCCGGCTAAAACAATTTCGTATATTATTATTATTTTTTTTTTCGTAAAATTTCATTTTTAAACTACATTTCAGGCAGTTGGGGCACCTCAAGATATTGAGGGATTTCAATAAAAATTAATATGCAAACTAAACTACTAAAGACGCAACTTTTCCACCCTACGCCAAAATTGATTTCGAAAAAAATTGTTTTTCCTATTCTTTCCGATCCACCCTACTAGGCACCTTCCGTCTCCCAATTCTGTGCGCAATGCACTACGCCACTGGTGGGACGAAAGAATTGATGATAAATACTGCAACAACTTTCTGCAAAAATTATATTTGTATGCCCATTTTTTAAGTGCTAAAAATCAGCATTTGATTATAAAAAAGTTTTAAGAGCGTAAGTCATACGGATTAAAAATTTTATACAATTTAATACAATGAAAATTTTTTTTCATATTTAATATCTCTGAAACAAAATCCAATTCTAACAATGCAGAATTTATAATTTATTGGCGCAAAATTTTTAAATAATAAAAATTCAGCATTTGATGCGAAGGTAAAATTTTAAAACTTAAATTATATAATTATTTTACAACTATTATTTTTATCCATAAATATATTTATTGTCTGTGAAAAATCCAGTTTATTTTTGAGAATTTATTTCTTTGATGATAGGTGGGCCCCCATTCAGACTTCTGCCCCAGTCCCCAGTTTGTCATAATCGGGGCCTGCTTGAACCCCGGAGCACCTACGACTAAGTAGTCGGCGCCACTCACTCTTATAATGGTCATGGTCAGGATGATATTACCCAGTATCGCTGGGCTCCAATGAAAAAATGAAAATTAAAACTGAAGATTCACCAGAAAAATTATCTTTTGCTGAAAAAAACTAGTTCAGAAAAAAAAAAAATATTTATTAAGATAAAACCCCTTAGCTTTACAGACTAAACATTTTCTGCTCTAGGCGTGGGGCTTCCAGAAACGCAAAGTTATTTGCATTTGCTGCTAATCCGGCACTGAGAAAGAGACCTGACGCAACAGATGGACTTTAAATCCTAATAAAACATATTAAATGTTTTTTAAAGCTGAAAAATACGAACTCCAATGAAAAAATTAAAAGGATTTAGGTTTTAATTCATTCATCCAACTTTTGCCGGGAGAAAAAAGAAGGAAAAAAAATAAATAAACGCTATCGAGGACAAAGAGGAAATGGTATTATTGCTTTCTGCATTTCATTATTGCTTTCTGCAATCATTATTGCTTTCTGCATTTTATTATTGCTTTCTGCAATCATTATTGCTTTCTGCATTTCTATAGAGAAGCCGAAGTACGACTGGCTATAGAACTCGTTCTCCAAAAGATAAATAATTTTGCTGCTTTTGTCCTTTTCACGAAAGCACCTCAAAAGTAATTAAAAAAAAAAAAAACCTCAGTAGTCTTGCCTGAAAATAATTGTGTTTCACATGCCATATTCTAAGAACAACAATGACATGTTTTCCTTTATTCATGAAGGCGTTCTCATTGATATCGTTGCTTCTGTTGATATACGATAGATAAACTGGAAATTTTGAGAATGGGGTTTCAAAACTTCGTTTAGATTAATAACAAATGTATTCGTTTACTCTATGACTCTTCATAGGTTGCTTTCTGATATCCAGGTTTAGTTGCATGGTAATTAAAACTTGTAGTATAAGTGAGGAGTGTAGAAACAGGAACCAGGGTAGAACATTGCCGTCTTATTTACCAAATCATCCATTTTTAGGTTTTTCAATTGCTCTTAGTAAATTTCTTCTTCACCCACACCTTAATTATTTCTGTTTTCGTTGTTTTGCATGCGGTGCCAGATCCCCCAGATAGGGAGGCGATCCCTAGACTTCCCCAGTGGGAGGAAGTCTGACTTTAGCCCGGAGGCGTATTTCACAAGTGCACCGCTATATAACGATGGGAAGAAAAAGAGCCTTCCTATTGGCTATTTCGCGATTGCTTCCATTACGTCATACATCGCGATGTTCCGGTGTTCTGCTAGTAACATACGCCATTAAAGAAATAAGTATATGAAACAACGAATTCCGATTCCTTCATTTATGACAGGTGGATATATATATATAAAAAATACTATAGATTAAACAGATCAAGAATTTGAAGCTGAAAGAAAATCTGAATTTTAAGAAAGGGGCAATACTTGCTTAGCTATTTTTTTTTTTTTTAGTACTCCTGTTTGCTAAATATTTCGAATTGCTGGCGCCATCTACTGGTATTTAGATGTGCATTATTATTATTATTTTTTTTTCAAGTGTTAATGTATTGAATAAAAGTTTCACTTCTTTGTGCTTAATCATTTTTTTCACTCGAATTCTAAAGTTCAATATAATATGACTTTAAAAATAAGCCTGCCATATTTTGTACTCTTGCAAAGTCATTTTACACTCTAAGATAATGTCATGGGTGATTATTAATCAAAACTACAATATTTTCATGCAGTAAAATTAAACTTCAGGTTTTTGGGGGCTCAAGATAAAAAAATGGAAATAGGGGGTGAGAAGTGCAGGAAATTCTTACTTTTAATATGATTTTTCTGGATTTAAAAATAGAACAACAAATTTCAGAAATTGTACTTTCAGTTTTAATCTTAAATCAATGTACTTCAAAGGAGCAAAAATACATAAAGCTTATATGTAAATTCTTCTATCCACTAAATTTACCACTTCAACTAAATATTTACTTGCACACACATGCAATTAGTTTCCATATTTTATTGATATTATTCATTTAAAATTTTAAGTTAATTAACCTTCTTCCATATTTATAATGCAACACTCTTGCAGAGACGTCCCGAGTGGCGTGCGGGGCCCCAGGCGAAGCGCAAGAGCGGGGCCTCTTCTCTATCATGTCTTATGAGATAGCAATAAAATGGCCCAGGAGCGGGGCCTCTATAAGCGCGGGGCCTTAGGCGATCGCCTACATTCGCACCCCCCTTGGACCGGCCCTGACTCTTGTCTTCACTTTAAAGCATAATATATAAGTAATTTTTTGCTGTATGCCTCATATTTTTTTAAGAAAGTGCTGTAATAGTTTTCCCTATATTTTTCTACAATTTTTACAAATTTCCTTGGAAAAAAATCATTATACTGCCTCTTAAACTGTACAGGGCTGATTGTTCATTTAGACTGGAATGGGGAGGGGATAAAGTCTTACAAATATACAATTTCTTTTGAGTTTTTTCAAACAGGTTACTCTTGTCAATTTTAAATTACTTTTAATAATCACTGAAAAAACATGCACACCAATTCAATAATTCTCTATAGTTTTAGTATATTAATTGGAACCTACAGTTACAAAATATAAATTTAATTTGTAATAAACGTAGATTTTACACTTTAAATTTTCGTTTGGTGCACACAACAAGAATTTACAAAATAAAAATTTTGTCTTGAATATTGCCAATTTCAAGGTTCATTACTAAATTCCTAAGGTTATATTTTTCCTCTGAGAAAAATTTAACATATGAATTACACTCTCTGGTGTACAATCAATATGCATTGGAAATTTAATGTTCGAATGCAAAATTCTTTATTTTTGTAAATTCCTACTTAAGAAAAGTTACATAAAATGAAATTCAATCTCTATGTAATATTTAAAATAACTTTTATTTCTACATGGCTGTTAGAAGGTTAAATTCGCACAATAAAAAATGTTGATTTCCATATCCAGTAGATGGCGCCAGCAACTCGAAATATTTAGCAAACAGGAGTACTAAAAAAAAAAAAAAAAAATAGCTAAGCAAGTATTGCCCCTTTCTTAAAATTCAGATTTTCTTTCAGCTTCAAATTCTTGATCTGTTTAATCTATAGTATTTTTTTATATATATCCACCTGTCATAAATGAAGGAATCGGAATTCGTTGTTTCATATAATTATTTCTTTAATGGCGTATGTTACTAGCAGAACACCGGAACATCGCGATGTATGACGTAATGGAAGCAATCGCGAAATAGCCAATAGGAAGGCCCTTTTTCTTCCCATCGTTATATAGCGGTGCACTTGTGAAATACGCGCCCCGGAACCGTGCGCGGTCTGAGGGAGTATGAATGCGATGGTTATTGCGCCGGAGCCGTAAAGTCATAAATTTCTATATTGTCCGAAGTCGAATCTAAACAGCGTAGGGGGGGGGGTACTTCGTCCTCGCTTCCAACTTGTTGCGTTTTGTGTGACTTTTGTAAGAGGGGAATTAAGATGTCACTATCGTTGACCTCATCGAAAACCGCATGTGATTTTTTCTCAATGACATTCGAGTTCGTTCGTTTTTCCGCCAAATCGTCTTTGACTAGAGTATATAAATAGTCTAGTTCCTTTTTTCGTTCTACATAGGGAATTAACCGCCGGGCATGAACTTTCTGTGGGTTCGCTTTGGGATTTACTTTGTCAATAATGGTATACAGTACCTTGTTTTGAGATTTTAGTATCCTATGTGGTCCTGTATAATTTCGTTGCTTAGGTAGGGGTGATTGTCTGTCACTGTCAGGGGCAGGCGCGTAGCCAGGAAAAATTTTCGGGGGGGGGGGGTATAAGCTTATATGTGTATAAATAGACGGAATTTCATCACTAATCGAAAAATTTCGGGGGGTGGATATATCCCGATATACCCCCTGGCTAAGCCCCTGGTCAGGGGCATATAAGTAAACTAACTGCCCTTCATAAAAATCTCTATATTTCGCTCTGCGCGCTTGATACACTTCTTGTGTTTCAGCCGCTTTAATTAAATGCTCTTTTACCCGTTCGAATGTGTACTGTAATTGGTGTGTTTTGCGACCGACAAAATCCTCATAACCTGTATACTGTATTGGCGTGTTACTGTTTATGACATCATTGGGTAAAATAGGATCATAAGATAAATGCAAGTATGCCTGTTTATCCTTAATCGCAGAGTGCATACTCGGGTTGTATAGGAGGGCATAAAATTGTACATCATCATCCCAATCCCGTGTATTTTGAGCAAAAATTGATAAAGACTTCTTTATATTGCCATTGATTACCTCTGATTGTCCATTCGATTGTGGGTTCATTGCTGTAGTTTGTAATTTGACCACTCCCATGCAAGTACATAACCGTTTGAATAAATCACTTGTGAAGTTAGTGCCTTTGTCGGATAATAAATATTCAGGGAATCCGAAAGTACATGCGAAATCTAAAAATTTTTCCGCCGTTGTCTTTGCGGTCTGGTCTGGAACGGCGTACAATTTCATAAATTTTGCAAAATGGTCCGAAAATGAAAGAATGTAGGTGTTCCCTTTCGTTGTTTGCGGTAGTCTACCGATGAAATCACAAGAAACGTATTCCATCGGTCTGGATGGAATATAATGTCTTTGGAGTGACACAGGAGGTAAACGGTTAGGTGATTTGAATGACATGCATTGCTTGCATGAATCCACATAATGTTTGGTGTCAGTGTATAAGTTCTCCCAAAAATATTTTTCTCTAATGGCATCGTACGTTTTGAGATGACCGAAATGAGGTAAATGCTTAGCTGCTAGGATGTGTGGCTTATATTGATCTGGGATTACTATTTGCGTGACTTTTGTTGACTTTCCTCCCCTAGGTATGTATCCGTCATGTACTAATAATCCATTTAAAAGTGCGTAAGATTGTAGTTTCGGAGATAAATTATCTTTATTTTGTAATTGTGGCATTAATTTCGGGGCATTATGCTGAGCAGTTTGTATGTCCTGTGTAGTAGGAAGATCGATTTGTATAGTGTTTATAAAGAAATCGCGAGACAATATATCTGCTACCTGGTTATCTTCGGATTTTATGGGTTCGAATCTATAATTAAATTCATTAAGGAATGGGAACCATCTAGTTATTCTATTTCCCGGGGATTCTAATTTTGAAATTTTCGTTACTGCAGCATTGTCACATTCTGATAACAAAATTATGCCCGTACAGATAGTACTTAAATCTCTTTATTGCCTCTACAATTGCCATTAACTCCTTTTCCATGATGGTGTATTTTTGCTGTGTATTGTTCAACTTTTTGGAAAAATATGCAATGGGATGTATAATTCCGCACTGATCTCTTTGACCGATTGTCGCCCCTAAAGCCATATCACTGGAGTCTGTTGATAGAATGAATTCTTTATTATAATTAGGATGAATGAGGATTGGATGTTGCGCTAAAGGAGATTTCAATAGTTCAAAAGAACTTTGTGCTTCGGATGTCCAACGAAATCTTTGGTTTTTACGTGTCAAATTTGTCAGTGGGGCTGTGATTTCAGAAAAGTTTGGTATAAACCACCTATAATATCCTACCAAACCTAAAAAGCGGCGTTTTTTCCTGACTGTGGTAGGCGCTGGAAAGTCAATAATTTTTGTAATATTTGAGTCCATTGAACGAATTCCGGTGTCATCTAACATGTGACATAAAAATTCAATTTTAGGTAGAAAGAAAGAACATTTTTCGGGGTTAAGTGTTAACCCCAAAAAGCGGAATCTTTCAAATAATTTGCGCAATTTATGTAACATTTCTGGTACAGTAGTAGCTCCTAAACAAAAATCGTCAATATAATTCGCAATGTTTAAGTCCGAAATAGGTGCAAGAAGTTGGTCTGAAAGCTTAGAAAAAGTTTCTGGGCTGGCTGATAAACCTTGAGGCATTCTAGTATATCGGAAACTCCCAAAGGGACAAGAAAATGTAGTGATATCTCTATCTTCGGGTTTCAGAGGTATTTGCCAGAAAGAGGACGATAAATCTAATGATGTGAAATATTTAGAACCTCGTAATTTTTCTAGTAAATGATTTATTATCAGTAATTTGTAACGAGGATATTTTAAATGGGTATTTAGACCTACTAGCCGCCAGTTCTGTTGTTGAGGATCATTAGAAGGATTCTTTTTCTTATCATTAGTAGCGGAACACTGACGGTTGACTCAGATGGTTCGATAAGTTCCGCAGCTTCCAATTCTTGCAACTGTCGTTTCAACTCTCCCTATAAAGCCTGGGGTACATTATATGGACGAATAGATGGGAACTGGGTTATCGCATTGGTTTTCCCAATCGTATACAAACGTTTACTAAATATGTCGGAAAATTCAAAAAGTAAAGATAATAATTGTTCTCGGGTTTTTCGATCTAAATGCGTTAAATTAAAGTCAGAAGCATGTAATTCCTTACGGCGAACTTCATTAATATATTCCATATCTCTTACTGAGTTTATGGGAGTAACGGAACCTAAACGTGTGTATTTATTGAAATGTACAGGTTCAGAAGATAAATTTCCAATGACATCCGAAATAATCTTATTCTTGTTAATTTTACAAACACCTTCATTTATTTCTACCGGTTGTTTGACTTGTAAGGGAGTGAAAGGCATCTCATCCCCTTCCTTTGACATACTATCTAGTGTTAAATTAACTTGTCTCGACTCATAAGGAAGCAATGTACATTTATATTGCAATTTAGCATAATTGACGTGTTCTTGATTTAGGGATGTCGAGTAAGCCTTTCTCAGCTTTAATGTAAGGTTTCCGGACTGCAAAGTATCACTTTCGAGATCAGTGTTAAATTTGTGATGCTTCAATAGGTCATATCCTATGATCGCCTGATATTGCGGAATGAGCGAATGTTTGGTAACAAAAAATATGTGCCTAAATTGTTTCGTACCCACCGTCATTGGTATGGAAAATGAGCCTCTTATTTGTAAAGAATCTCCAGAAATGGAATTAATTTTGACACCTAATGAATGCTCTTTAATTGAAGGATCATGTTTAATTTTTTCAAAGATTGAATTTTCTGATAAACTTACAGAGGCACCAGTATCGACAAGACCAATGATAGGACAGCCCGCTATTTTTATTTGAACAACTGGTAAATAACGGTGATCGATTCTATCAGTAAAAACCTGGGTGTTGACTTGTTCTATTATGCGCGGCCTTTCATTTTCTTTCAAGATGTGGGGAACACTTTCTTCGGCCTGCGACTTTCGTAGTATCCCCCTATTTAGTTTAAAGGGCGTCGTGAAAAATGCCTGGGCCCCTGGGTATCGAAACGGACTGAGAGTGAAAAGTTTCTGTGGTTAGATGTTACGCCTCTATCAGAAGAGGATTGCCTAGAGAAACGAAAATCTCTGTTGGAGGGAATTGTCCCGGATCGTCGCGGTGATTGATTCCGATAATAGCACTCTCTCTCAGAATGTCCATGTTTATTACATACGGTACAGATTGGGTAATTTTGTCTAGATTCTGCGGGTCGAGAAAAAGGCGAACAGGTATTTTGTCGATAGGAGTTTGATCTATTAATGGCGAAATATCTTTCTCTATCTCTTGACCTGTCTGTCCAAGAATTTGTATACCCTTGACCGCGGATTTGAGAAAAATTTTGAGGTTTGCTATCGACATGTCATTTAATTTCTGAGCTAAAGCGGCAACGGTTTGATCAGTTTTTTTTTGCATATAATTCAATTAGGGCTCGGAGGTCATTTGTAGAAAGGTCTGATGGAACATTATTAACTGCTCCACTATTTAGAGAGGGAGAAGGCTCGGAGAAATGTTCTTCATTTGCCTGGAGTAGTTCCACAAAGTTGAGAGCATCTGTAAAAGCTTGGGGATCTTTAATCAATGTGTCCCTTTTGTATTTGGGTAATAAACCCTCTAGAAACTTTGATAGCTTTGTATTTTCAAATAAAGCTTTTGTGTCAGTTTTTGACAAATCGATTTCGCCAAAAAAGTTTTGAGTGGCGTTAGCGACACGCGCTGCATATAGTTTGGCACTTTCCCCTTCCAATTGCCTACAATTAGAATATTGTTGATGTCTAGTGGCTTTGAGTCAAAAAATGCCAAAAATTTTGTTTTGGAGGAATTATAATTTTTCTCATCGGCAAAGTCAGGTGAACTAATAATGTGAGACAGGGCATCTCCGCTAATTCTGCTTTTCAAAATTAACAATTTTTCGTCATCTGAACTCTGAGCTAAAGTTGTAACTTGATCCACATTATCTATACAGAATTTTGGGGTCACCGCTGACAAGTTGTCAAATTGTGGTATGATGGCTTGAAATCCTGCAAGTTTCGAAATCAGTGAAGTTTGTTGAGGGGAGGGGGGGTCTTCGGGTGGCATACTGAAGAATATCAAAGCATTTAAATAATGAACAAAATTGAGTTGGAGGGGTTTATTTCCCGCACTTTCCCGTTTTTCAATGCAATTGTGAGTCGTGTACCTGAGTTTGTTGTGAATAATGTAATATAAACACAAAACTATTCCTACTCTAGATTAAGCCTGCTTACTAACATAATAAACAGATTGACAATATAGAATAGCATAAATATGAAATATATAATAGAAATACTATATAATACAAAACATTGAAACTAAAATAATCTAATACATTTAAATATCAAGCATTCAACTGGTCAAACAAAACCACTAACTGTTCTTTAACCCTTATATTTTCTTTGAATAAACAAAATACTTTTTGTTCATATATCGAATGTATACCCTTCACACATGCAACAATTTAAAAGAACATAACATTATGCGTTATATTGAAAAAGAACTTTGAGAATGTCAGTTATAAGTCATCCGTGAACCCTCAGCAAATAATAATAATAATAATAATAGTAATAATAATAATAATAATAATAATAATAATAATAGTAATAATAATAATAATAATAATAATAATAATAATAATAATAATAATAATAATAATAATAATAATAAATAATACAATCAATCATTTCCCCCACCATGTTGTGAAAAAACACTCATCTATACAAATAATCAAATACTGTACTGGATTTAAAATTCGATAATAACAATAAATAATTTATAAGAAAGCACATAATCAAATGTATTGTAAATATAAAAATATTAGTTACATGTTAAAATTCCACACCATGCATACAAAACATTGAATTATTTGTTTTTGAAAATATTTACATATTTATTTTTCCCTTCCGAATGCGTAATTTCCCAAAAGAAAAGAAAAACTTAAAATTGTGGTGCCATGGCTGCATAGCCAAATATCACAACCATTGCATTAACTTGATCGCCAATTGTCACGGTACCATTTTGCTGAGGTGCTCCACCCTTTTGTACACATTTTTTTAAAGGAAAGAAAAGAAGTTTCCTAAATTAAGTTTTCGATTACGTTGTTTATATTAAATTATTATTCTGTGTTGTGTTAATAGAATTAACCCAGGAGGGTGTAGGGCACAAAAGTTCATAGAACGGGGTTATGTTTAACACAACATTAAAATGGGACTCTTCATGAAATAACACGCACATGTTTAACCAAGAAAATTATTTATTTATTTACGATATTAAATATATAATTGTTTATAAATATTAAATCATAAAATTGTCACTCTAAATTTGGGAGATGGCAAAACCGTGCTTACCTGGAATCCAGTGAAGTAGGAAGTGATGCATCCTTAAGAAATCCGTATGGAAAATATTCACAAACTAACACTAAAGAAATCTAAGAAAAAACTCAAAATTTCTAATAACACTAAACAAATCTCAAAAAATGAAAATCTCCAAAATCTAAGAAAAACCGACTTCTCCGTTGCTGCACTTGGTTTTTTTCCAATTGCTCCTCCTCGTTTCATTCCCCCTTCTCCCAAAGGGTAATCGGTGTTCAGCCACTCTCTTCCTTCTTATTCAAATTGATCGTCCTCTAAAATTTTACCTTACTTGATATTCCCCCTTATCAATTCACTTTATTGGTCAAGATCTACATTTATTCATTTTATTGGATCTCCGAAATCCCTCCTTTAAACTTCTTTTATTTTTTATTATGTATTTTTTGAACCTCTTGTTAAATCGCCTAAGACCTCTGTTTCTTTTCCCACGCATTTTTTCCTAAAATCTCTATTTTCTTTGTGCCACTGACAATTTTCCCTCAATGACAACTTCGCCTTTTATTTTCGGACGCAAAGATTTTTTTTTCCTTTCCGACTCGCCTCTGGTCAAAGAAGGAGTCCTCATTAAACATCTGCATCTCAACGCTATTCATTTCTCCCCTTTACCATATGTCTGCTCCCTGGTACATTTTCCATTTTCATAAAAAGTCTCGCTCTCATTCGTAAACACCTTACCCACCAAAAGACTCGCTAAAATTATCTGACCAAAGCTTTGTTGAATTCTTACTTAATGACTCTCGTTATTATTAATTTTTTCACTTTCCTAGCATGCACCTGGGTTTCGCGACCACCTATCAAGTTATTCCCTAAAATTATTCGCTTATGCTATTTCTCGTATTGCTACGATGAGAACAACGAATGCATATTTTCTCAGGCCGTTTTAAAATCTTACCGCTTTGTGTCATAAGATTTTTTTATCACCTGTGCACGTGTGTTCCTCACGGCACTTGTACCTTTTTAAGGCATTTCATATTTTTTTTCGAGGGGAGCAACATTATAAATAGATTTTAAAAATCTGAAATCTTGTCATTTTTTTATGCTATGTAAACCATTAATTTAACTTAAATATATCTATCATAGAGGGAAAAATGTATAAAATTGTTCATCTTAAAATAACTTTTCGAAGAATATCTTTGGAATTTTTTTCTTTTTTTTTTTACAAATAGAATAGAAAAATAAAATATAACTAAAGGACTAAAAGTTATTGCCTACGCGGTTGCAGTGTACCACGTACTCGTTCAAAACCTTTTGAAGTGTCCCAAATCACCATTTTTCCTCGATGAACACTTAGCATGCAAGTCCTGATAATGTGTGATCTGTCATTGTTGATGTTACCCAGGACAAAACTCCACGCAGAATACTGAAAGATCTTTCTACCGTGCAGGTAATATCTGCTAATGTTAGAGCTATTTGGAAGCCTTTGGATACTGTAGGGAAAAACTCAGTATGATGGTTTAATAAATCGACGAAGTGTTTTTGTATCAATGTTTGCTGTTATTGGTTGAAGAATTTGGACACGGAGTTCATACCATGCTTTATTTCACACAAAATATTTTGTAAAAAGTCTCCATAGGAACTTTCGACCTGCTTTATTTTCTTAATAGAGCTTGATTTGATGATATATTCAGGGGTATATTTTTACCATGTGTTAAACACGGTAAAAACATACCCCTGAATAAGACATTATGTGCGATTTTCGATATCTCGAATTTCTGTTATATCGAATATTTTTGCACGTCCAGCCGACTTCGAGATATTGAGAGTCGACTGAATATATGTGTGCGTGTGTGTGGCCTATTGTTTCTTTTTATTCCTTTTTTAAATTGTTTTTTTTTTATACGCGTTATCACTTTCTCAAAGGATTAATAGGATAGCCATACTACTACGTAAGTTTTGCTGTTATATATATTGTACGATCTCCCACCCCCGTATGTTTTCACATATTCTGTCATTGGACTGACCCACGGTCAACTTTTTCGACCTCCGGGAAACGGGTGATGACTCACTCTGTTTCGTGGGAAGCAGACTTCGTGCCGATTACACAGACGTGTAATCGATTACGATTACGATTAATTTTCACTTTTAGACCAGGATTACGATTACTGGATAAAGTATAATTCCCGATTACGATTAGATTACGATTATCATATAAAACCCAATTTCCGATTACGATTATGTAATCTATTAAAACTTTCGATTATGATTACATTTGAGTCCGATTACGATTATATTACGATTACAAAACTTTTCTTTTTACCCTTCTGGCGTTGATATTATAATGTCTAAATTTTACAATTTTAATTCAAGAACAGAATAATGGGTCCATCTGTTCAGGGAGCTAAATTACAAGAATGCCATACAGCAAGAACTTCTATACTATGAGACGAACCTGGTTGATTTCCTAGGCCCACTTGTGAAAAGTTTTTTAATGCATACGAACCTCTATTTGAACATGGCTTATTTTAACTTAATGGCCGATTTTAACTTAAACATATGTCATTTGCAGTGTATGTGTGGGGTGGGAGGGGGGGGACAGGCTTGGTGGTTTAACACATCTTTGAAATGAATCCAGGTTTAACCTAATCAAGCAAAAATTAGTATACAAAAATGGATATTTGATCCCTTCTATGCTCGGCGTTGCTTCCTTGCCTATGTCCTGGTTTTCTAGTTTCGAAAGAGGTACTGGCAGACGCATGAAAAGTTAGCCGTGGTCTCTATTCAGCCGTGGAGGAGGAACCTCTGTCATTACGATCTTGCAACGATGTGCGCGAACATATTAAACCAAAGTTTAAGATTTTTTAATGCATTGAGTAAAATGCTAAAAACAGGGGCTCTCAACAAATGCATTGTTTTCTCCACAATAACCGTTAGCCTGAATCTGAATAGATGAGGCAGTTATTATTTCACAGAAAACTTCACGCACAGTTTAACTTCTTTTTTTATACTTTCATAACACGTATATGGGCATTAAATATATCTAAAACCGGGCCTGCCGAACAAACAAACTTTTAATTTATAGAATACACACGCCGTTTTAAAAATTCAAAACTCACTACTAACTCAAAACTACATGCATACTATCTATTGAGGATAATTTAAGAATTACAGAAAGACTTAAGAATATTACTAATAAGAATTACTTAAGAATAGCAGAATGGAGATGTCTAAAGATATCTCTAAACATGCATCTTAAAAGTGTGGTGGGTCATATTTGGTGTATTGGTGCTTTTACGACGTAATAAACAAAACTGGACAGTGATATTGGCGGTGTGAATGGTAAAACCCAACGTAATGCCAGTTACAATAAAAAAGGCACGAATTTACTGTAAAACTATTTTATAAATAATTAACCGTTCAAAGATGCTCACTTTCTAAGCAATTAGCTGCTAAAGAACTGACACACATTTTTGTCTCAGGTCAAGAATTCCTTTTACATATTGAATATTTAATATACACATACATACATTTGAAATTTAAGGAAAATAGTATAGTGGCAAAAGTTGTTTAAACTTTTGAATGTGGTATAAAGGAGCTAACATTTTTATGAGAGATAGAATATAGGTTAATATAGACGTAGAGATGTCAAAGATTTGTGATGTGTGTGTATATAATACATCCAAGAGTGGAAATAGTGAAATTTTTATAGGTTTTGCGGGAGGAAAAGACTTTTGAATCGATGGTATTTTAAACAAAGTAGACGGCAAGCGGAGCATGTTGTCCCCTGTCCTACGCCTATGTTGGTTAATGCGAATTCTCGGGGGAATTATAAAAGCTTATAATACACACATTAGAAAAGTTATATATAATTAGCCTCCAGTTTAATTTCAAATTGATAATAAATAGATGCCAACAATTCAAGTTCGAAAGACGTACTATGTTTTAATATAATATGTGTACAGTACAAATTAGATAAAAACAAAATATTTTAAATAATTTTCACACTCATCAGTGAAAAAAAACGAAGTCTGGATACTTTGTGAATCATATTAAAAAAATGAACTGTTTTCTGGGACTAATCACTAGCACTGGCATAAATGAAAATAAATTATTTATCCCTTAAACTTTTAGTACTAAGTCAAGGCAGCCAATCAAGTCAAAAATAAGACAAAATTGATTTTTAATACTTCATTATGTATTTTTACGCATTTTTTACTCACCATCGAATTCTATTAAAGGAAAAAACAAAATGTTTATTCTATTAAAGGGGGAAAAGGGGTTTTGTAGATCATTGTCTATGTTCCCTACTCTTTACCCATTTATCCAGAAATTTATCGATCATTAAAAAATATTGATATTGCTAAAGGTCTTTATACATTATAAAATTATTACATTCTTATGCAATTACATTCTTATTAATAGCACAAAGATATACTAATTTTTAACGGAAATATATGCGCTCCTACCTGCTTATCCAAACAACACAAGGAACCAAAGTTTATCTGTTGTCCACTAATCCAAATAACACATTCATAGTTCTTAAATGCACATCTTTTTCCATTTTTATTTTTATACTTTTCTAAAACTGAAAAAACATGTTGCACTTTTTCCTGTGTAGGTGCTGTTCTTTTCCACGACCGCAAATCAAAATGAAGAATTGAAGGAAAGATCTGACACCACAAGAAATAGTTTTAGCTATTCCCTCCCGCGCAACCCTCACTTCCTTCTGGGAAGTCCATTCTTGTCTCTCCCAGTCCAGACTTGGATGAACAGAAGACGACAGACAACAACAACAACAGCAAAAAGAATGGTCATCTAAATATTTTCCCGGGGTAAAAAAAAAAAAAAAATCATACAAGCGAGCTCCTGTCTTCCTCCAAACGTCGGAGCTCCAGGGGAACTTCCTGCCTTCAGGGCATGCCTGTGCCTCCCCGTGAAAATTTTCCCAGCAAGCAGAACACAAACTAAAGCTGGGCAACTGTAATCGTTTTGTAATCGTCTCGTAATCAAAGCGACTACGATTACAGGCTCTTCGATTACGACTATCTGGCAATTGAAATTTCTAGATTACGATTAGACTACGATTGCGCGAAAAAATAAACTTCTAGATTATGACTAGATTACGATTACATGAAAAATTTAATTGCCAGATTACGATTATATTACGATTACACAAGAAAATGTAATCGATTACAGTCGATTACGATTACACGATTATGATTACACGAAGTCTGGTGGGAAGAGAGATTTTTTTGTTATGATGTTTTTTTTTCTCCCTCGGTGTAAAGGGGGGTCGAATTGAAGGATGAGGAGAGAACGATTGTGGAGAAGCGTTGAGACGGACGCAAACTGTTGCTCCGTTCATGCCGTGTTTCCAGTTATGCGAAATGTAAATATTGTATAATTTCTGTAAATAAAGGAGCTGTACATAGTGTACCTTGGCCACATTTATGCTACCACGATCGGAAATTGCCTCTACTATGTTACAATATATATACCGGGTGTTCCGAAAATGACCGGTATATTTGAAAAATCGATAAAAACTAAACGGGCAGCGATAGAAATAAACCGTTTGTTGCAATATGGTTGGAACAACAGTAAATTTTCAGGCAGACAAACTCAAAATTAGTTACAATTTTCAACAACAGATGGCGCTGCAGGCGATTTGAAAGATATAGATGAAAACGCAGGCTGTGAGTTCGCCATTCTGTAAGTCGTCTTTCTGCTGTAAGCGTGTGCTGTTCGCAGATTGGAAGCTTGCTGTGAAATGGCGGAACTCACAGAATGGCGAACTCACAGACTACGTTTTCTTCTACATCTTTCAAATCGACTGCAGCGCCATCTGTTGTTGAAAATTGTAACTAATTTTGTGTATGTCTGCCTGAAAATGTACTGTTGTTCCAACCATATTGCAACAAACCGTTTATTTCTATCGCTGCCCGTTTAGTTTTTATCGATTTTTCAAATATACCGGTCATTTTTGGAACACCCGGTATATATATATTAGGAGCGTGGCCCGTGCAATGAAAGAGAAATGCCATTTACCTTAAAAA
The DNA here is from genome assembly GCA_038373885.1 of Cheiracanthium punctorium. Taxonomy (NCBI): domain Eukaryota; kingdom Metazoa; phylum Arthropoda; class Arachnida; order Araneae; family Cheiracanthiidae; genus Cheiracanthium; species Cheiracanthium punctorium. The sequence continues at coordinate 38,231 of JAWZYV010016879.1, read as the reverse complement.
TAGATTGTAAAGGGAAGGAATGGGAATCCTCCCGCTGGAATGATAAAAAAAGGACATGGGATTTCCCACTGCAACGAAAAAAAATGAACACGGCACCTAATAGAATACAAAGGTTGCCAGGAATTGGCTAGGCTGGAATGTGAATCCTCCCGCCGCAATGATAAAAAAAAGGACATGGGACTTCCCGCTGCAATGATAAAAAAAAGATATGGGACTTCCCGGTGCAAAATAGAAAAAAAAAGACAAAGTACCTGATGGCTACCGGGAATTGGACGTGCCTAGACTTCTCCTCTTCTACCTGTATGTGTTCTAACAGTCATTTATCGCTAATACCTCCGCAACTACTAAAAATAAATAGAGCCCAGTCGTCAGTATGAAATTGTAAAGGGAAAGAATGTGAATCTTCCCGCTGCAGCGATAAAAAAAGGACATGGGACTTCCCACTGCAAGGAAAAAGAAATTAACATGGCATCTGCTGGCGTACAGAGGTTACCGGAAATTGGACGTGGGTAGGCTGGAATGAGAATGTAATGTTCGCAGTGGGTTCGTTAAATTTATTTATAAATATTTTATGAGGCTCTAATTATTTAGTAACTATCTTCTCGAGGAATTGATAATCCGTGTAAAATACTATCTTCAAATTCTACAGGACTCATACTTCCTAATGCAACGATTTCAAATAAATCCCGCATGTTTGTATATTTCTGACGGATTCCAGTTCGGAGTGCAGGAACGACCATGAGAATGTAAACCATATGAAAAAATGAACACCGTCAGTTATCTTGGAAACGCTTCATCCCCACTTACACACACAGGACGAAAGGGGGAAAGTTTGCTGTTTCTTCAATCACGGAAGGGAATTTTAACCTGTGATCTTTTCAGAAAAAAAAATTCATATAAAAAAATCTAATCAACATTTCTGCACGGTTCAAAATTTAAAAGTGGGAGAAATAAATGTGTAATCAGCGGTAAAAAGATGGAAAATTTTTGCTCGTTAGGTTTTTCGATGCGACAGTTTAAAAATAGGATACTTTTAAAAGCAGTACATTTTCTTCGAAACAGGATTTCCTTTAAAAAATTCCCAAAAATTGGCAAATGTAAGTACGATTTTGTAACAAATTTTATTTGAAAAAGAAAACTCTGTAGTTTCCAATGATATAAAAAATATAGTGTTCGGACAAAAATTTAGCTCGTGATAACGTAAAATGCGAGAAAAATGGCCAAAAATCTTACAAAACATAAAATAACTCAAAAACTATTAATCCGATTAATTTCATTTTTACGGCATTAGCTTTCTCTTGTCCTATTTAGTCAGTGTGCCAAATTCGGTCCACATCCGTCGAACGGCCTGGACGCGTATAGCGAACAAACAAACACTTTCCTCTTATATATATATATATATATATATATATATATATAACATTACAAATCAAAAGCCCGTGAAAATCCCATATTTCTGGAACTACGCAGTTTAATTCAGTTGGAACAAAGAAATCCGCGTTCAAAAACTGCAATTGCTACATGGTCCCTTACAACTCCTTTGTAATTTTGTAGACGGTCCCGGCAGCCAGCCACAAAGGCGTCTTAAAAGTCATAACAAACCCTGGAAATATCGCTGTCCAGTTTTTGTGGCCAATAATTGCAAGGATTTTTGGTCCTGTGACACGTCCTCAGAAGGTGATAAAAGCGGATGCATCATCCCACGAGCAGACTTTCCGCGTGACGCAGCTGCTAAGAAAAGATGTATCCTGTCATCCAATAAAATCATGTAATCGCAGTCGGAGTTCGACTCATTTTCATCCAGCGGCGGCCGGTATGGCCCAAGGATTTCCGTCGAGCGCTCCCGGCGTTTGCCGGCCAGCGACGATCGGCCACCAACAGCCTCGACCCATCCGGCCCGGATTCCGCATTGGCGATTCTAATCCAGAGTCCCAAGCCGCCTATACCCAACGCCAGGAGACCTCAACACCTTCGCCATGCCTCTCCCTCTGGTTCTCGACTACACAGCACCCCCGTAGCGCCCTAATGATACATATATATTAGGGATGGACGCGAGACCACGAGACGAGACGAGACTTCTCGCGGTCTCGCACTTTGACGAGACGAGACCGCGAGACGAGACCACAAGGTGCGAGACGAGACCACGGGGTGCGAGACGAGACCACAAGGTGCGAGACGAGACCACGGGGTGCGAGACGAGACCACGGGTCAGGTATCGCACGAGACCGCGAGACCAATCTCGTGGTCTCGCGTTAAAATAGGCAAAGATGGTTATGGTCGGTATTTTAAAATCTTTCTAAAAGCGGCAAGACCGTATTTTGCAAAAATCTTCGCCCCACAGCAATTAGCAGAGATTAACAATTAGCTTACAGCATGAAGTGTACAGAAAATTACTTCTGTAGTATTTTCATATTTTCAAATATTCGTGAAGTTATATGTTTACATGATTAGTCAGAAACAAAATGGTATGGCTATGGGTGTGGGCAGTGACTTATAAGAAAGGTCTGAAGGTCTGAGCGCCCCCACCCCCCGCGGAATATTTTTTGAGGGTTCCCCTCCAATCTTTTATGAAATGGTCAAGTTTATAGTTTTCATACATACCCCTCGCATCCAGAATATAAGATAATTCAAAAATGATTACCGTAAAGATTAAAAAATAAAAAGTTTAAATTAATGTTACTTTTTAAAGCTAAAATTTACTAAAAATATACAAAAGTAAAAATGTATTTTTACACAAATCAAGTGTTCGTTTGATTGTTGAACACGCTTTTAGTTGGAATACCACTACTTTTCATGAACACTAATAGTTTTATTGAAGATTGCATTGTGAATGATTAATGAAAATGAAGGAAGAAGAAAAAAAGATAACCCTGTATACTTTCAGAAGTTTTCACAGGGGTGTAGTGGGGCCGGAACGATGTTCCGATACTTTTTTGTGAGCCGGAACGGCGTTCCGGAATCCAAATAAGATAAGATTATTATTTTGTTGTGGTGAATGTTAAAAAGAATAAGAAATTCTTATATATCCTGATCACACTAGCATTATTCCTGTCCCAATTCTATGAATACCTTTACAGTTGAAATTATTCCAATGAACTGATAACTGGGTCTAGTCTATTAGAAATTCAATCCCCTGCATTTTCTGTTCAGAAGAAAATAAACATCACCATCACGATGCAAATAATAAAGTACATAGAATCATTAGACTCTCAGAATCACTGTCGATAACAAAACGAACACAGATGTTAAACGCGGTGGTACTATTGCAGGCAATGAAATTTGTGACAACCCACTTGACCAGTCAGTGGCGGATCCAGGGTAGGGACTAAGAAGCTTCAGCCACCCCAAGGATAGTTATAGGGTAACATTCTGCTTTATTATACACCTCGGATAGGTAAAATGAACTTTTTAAAATTAATTATCCTATCCCAATAAAATCTTACATCGCTTTAGACTAAAATTTTACTTAACTGCACACTCTGTTTGGGTCAATAAAGATTTTTTCAAAATTATCCATAGTCTCTTATATATTGATTACTGACATAAAAAAAGCAGGGTTTTATTATTAGTTGTCATAAATAGGTCCATCCCCCACGTGGAGTCAGACGTTCCGGGAAAAACATTTTTAGCACTACAACACTGTTTTCAACCCATAGACCCAGATATATCTATAACAGGTCTATTCTTTCTACGGTGTTAAAATATAAAGTTTTTCAACTGTCATATTTTACTAGTTCCATAAAAACTGAAATATGAAAGCATTTCATTCGAATTAATCGAAAGTCTCCAAAGCGTCACAAGTTCCTCGAGGGGGGGGGGGTGCCCACCTAGACGCCCTGCTTGTCAAAAACCCATTGTGCAGGTTTGATTTAAACACAATCAATGGTTTTAGTATTCTTCTTATCATTTGAAGTTTCTAGTTTTGCTAGTTTGGAAGTCTTCTCAAAAGTGGACTCTCAAAAAACATTTGTAAAAAATACATTTTATCAACGTTAAGACAAAAAATAAATAAATAAATAAATAAATGAAGACATTTATAAAACCAATTTATCCCTCTACTCCCTGTGTTACAGCCCTTCTCCTAAGAAAACAAACAAATTAAACTACAAACTACTTCTTTATTTTATTATTTACAAGAAGAAATGCACGTTTTATGCAAAAGCACGTTTCATGCAAGTAGAAAACCCTCTTTTTTCCTGTGAAGGTAATTTCTTCACTTTGACCTCTTATCTCTTCGCGGACACAAGCGTCTAGCCCTCGATGGGTCTACTTTGGCACCATTCAATGCGCATGCTCGTAGACTTCATTCCCTTCATACGGGGTTCAAAATTCGATCCGCTCCGGAAATGAACGGTTTTGCCATCTAGTGATTACTCTTGGAAACTTTGTATTTCTCATAATAATAAGAAATTTTGAAATATTTAGGATTAGCTTTGAACTTGTGTTTATTTTTAATTTTGTATTATAAAAAAAATTCTTCAAATATTTATTCTTTCTAATGATCTTGGAATTACCAATTGCTTGTTAATTAAAATTATGTATTAAGTAATTTCTACATAAGTTAATTATTTTTTTTTATATATATATTATATAGTAAATAATTTTGCAGATTTCGGAATATTTAGTTTTAAATAAGAATGGCCTCACACACACAATCTCGTTTTTATTTTTATATCCCAAATGTCCCCCATCTAGTGATTAATTTTGGAAACTTTGATTGTATTTCTCCGTAATAAAAAGAAAATATATCAAATAGTTATATTCTTTACTGATAATCTATAATTAGCAATATTGTAGCTGAAAAATCACTCAAAATACTAGTGTTAAACGATAAAGTAATTAAAAAACTTTGTAAAAAACACACATAAGAAGTAATAGGTAAGAGGATACGCACAATTCGTTCAAAAATTGTTTTGAACTTCATCAGTCCAAGCCCTTCGTCGTAAAGAACACAGGGAACTCTGTAGGTTAATATTCCTACATAAGTCAATTATTTTTAAAATAGTTTATTAAGTAAATGATTTTAGCAGATTTTGAAATATTTACCATTGGCCTTGAACTTGTTTTTATAGCAGTTTTGTATTTGTGTTAAGTTAAAAAAAAAAAATACTGCATATCACCTCCTGCCCCCCCCCCCGATCTTTAATTTTAGCACGATATATCCCCTTTCAAAAAATTTTTCTGCCTACGGCCTTGGACATATATGCATTTTCTTGAATTTTAGGGGGGGACTGCCCCCTTCTTTTGTCTGTATATAATATTTTATGTATTCTCCAATTTTATACAATCGGAAATTTGTTGAAAGATTATGAAAACTATCTTTACTTATTAGATGTTTCAGTTTAATCTTTTGAAATTTTAAAACATCTAACACAAAAATGAATTACAGCCGAACCTCGATTTAACGTACTTTGATTTAACTAATTCTCCGATTTAACGAATATTTTTTCTGTCCCGACAAAAAGGTTGCTAAAATGCTCTGATTGAACGAATTTTTAGCTTTGATTTAACGAACAACAATCGCTGAAAGGGCCTCACCATGGCACAGTGGTTATGCCACTGAAAATGGTAGATGGCCGAAGTGTGGAGGACCCGGGTTCGGGTTCCTTCGCATGGCTGTCGATCTAACGGTCTGGAGTTTTGGTAGGTTTTCTCCAGATGTAACGTGAAGACGCGTTAGAACCCCTTAGAAAGTCCTCCTACCAAGGCACCCCCACCTTGGCAGATCGCCCTAGTGTAGCGTTGCCAAAATCACACCCAACAACAACAACAACAATCGCTGAAATAAAATTCGCACATAAAGGTTAAACTTTGAATTTTTCGCACACAAAATTAATATATACAAAAAGCTTTGTAAAATTCATGTGCTTTCAATGCACAGCCACAAAAACAAAGCACTATCAAGGATTTCTTTCCAAAGTGCCAATAAGTATGTACGTATTATGAACAAGTAACATTAAAGAATTTAGATAATTTTAAAGTTGATCTCCTAACCTATAACTTATAATTTTTAAGCTCGTAGTGAACAATAATCATTCCTTCAACGAACGGAATTGTGGGTCCCAATCAATTCGTTAATTCCAGGTTCGACTGTATAATAATAAGAGAATTCATGATAATAAACGTAGATGATTATGTTCTGCATGATCTATGTTCTGCAATAGTTTCAATAAAGTGTTCTGCAAAAGTTTCAATAAATTTTTCTTTGAATGCAAATTTGTGTTAGATGTTTTAAAATTTCAAAAGATTAAACTAAAGCATCTAATAAGTAAAGATAGTTTTCATAATCTTTCAACAAATTTCCGATTGTATAAAATTGGAGAATACATAAAATATTATATACAGACAAAAGGAGGGGGCAGTCCCGCCCCCTAAAATTCAAGAAAATGCATATATGTCCAAGGCCGTAGGCAGAAAAAAAATTTGAAAGGGGATATGTCGTGCTAAAATTAAATATCGGGGTTGGGGGGGGGGGGAGGAGTTGATATGCAGTATTATTTTTTTTAACTTAACACAAATACAAAACTGCTATAAAAACAAGTTCAAGGACAATGGTAAATATTTCAAAATCTGCTAAAATCATTTACTTAATAAACTATTTTAAAAATAATTGACTTATGTAGGAATATTAACCAGCTACAATATTGCTAATTATAGATTATCAGTAAAGAATATAACTATTGATATATTTTCTTTTTAATACGGAGAAATACAATCAAAGTTTCCAAAATTAATCACTGGATGGGGGACATTTGGGATATAAAAATAAAAACGAGATTGTGTGTGTGAGGCCATTCTTATTTAAAACTAAATATTCCAAAATCTGCAAAATTATTTACTATATAATATATCAAAGAAAATAATTAACTTATGTAGAAATTACTTAATACATAATTTTAATTAACAAGCAATTGGTAATTCCAAGATCATCAGAAAGAATAAATATTTGAAGAATTTTTTTTATAATACAAAAGAAAAATAAACACAAGTTCAAAGCTAATCCTAAATATTTCAAAATTTCTTATTATTATGAGAAATACAAAGTTTCCAAAAGTAATCACTAGATGGCGACACCATTCATTTCCTGAGCGGATCGAATTTTGAACCCCGTATGAGAGGGAATGAAGTCTACGAGCATGCGCATTGAATGGTGCCAAAGTAGACCCATCGGGGGCTGGACGCTTGTTTCGCGGACCCTTTCGTCTTTGAACAAAGAAAATCCTCATTCTTGGAATTCAGCTTTCTTGTTGCCGGAAGACTGTTGACCAGGGGATTCTGTGTATTCGAGACCACCTACTAGGTACTATTATACTATCATCCGTACTTGAGTCATAAATAAACGTTCTGGGTGCTGACTCGTAATTCAAAGAAATTCGGGGAGAACTGAATGTCAACGAGGGATATTTTTTTTTTCTTTTCTTTTCTTTTTGCTCATTCTTCTCTTGGTGGAGATCCGTTGTACTTGTCTTTTATACTGTACTGTGCCGTTATACTGTACTTTTGCAATTTCCTATATTGTTGAATGATAATTATGATTTTTTGAAATAAAAATGCGTCACTATAACCGAGGTCACCAGTATTTGTAGGGTACCAGAAACTAAAATTCTGGGTTCGTTACGGACCGAAACGGTCGTTCTGTAACTATCAATAAAGTGACCTTTTTTCTAAACCGAAAATCAGGACACTTCTAAATCACAGAGTAGTGAGGTTAAAATCAATCCCCCCCCGCCCATCCCCAAGGTTTTTATTTTCGACGCATAATTTGATTTTCTACTTTTATGAGAAAAATGAGTTGAAAAATATAGCGAATATATACAAATAAAATAAGCCTATTATATAAACTTAGGTTTTAAATTGATTTTATTGTTAATTTTTGGATAACTTTCCGAATAGTTTGCTTTCTGACTATAACTATAGAATCACCATCCATTGATTTATAAAACAGTCATTTTCATCAATTAAAAAAAAAACGGTGTTAAATACAAGTAAAAAAGACAAAAAAAACTTTGTAAATAACACAACCATTTTCATGCAAATTTATTCTCAATGTATTTTACATTTATTTATTTATTTTTCATAAAGCAGAACTTTGGCGGGACAGGAATGGAAAAGCGGTACATTTTTGGGTTCTGTGGGGACAGCAGGACAGATAGGTAAAACTCAGGACGTCTGGTCACTTTAACTACCAAGTACCTTTTTTATGCGTGTTATTTTACAAAGTTTTAATCATTTCATCTTTTAAACGGCAGTTGAGTGTTGTTCATCGATTTAGCTCTGAGATTTAGCTCTCTATTTAGATTAGTAAAAATACATATTTTAAACACGAATTTTGTAAATGTGCTTCTCTATATTCTGAAACTCTGTCTAATGTGTGCAAAATAATAATGCTAATTTTTTTTTTACTTTTTTAATTTGTTTCATAACAGTTATTGATTAGCATATCAGTAGATCATTTTCATTTAAAGGGTGGGGGGCTCGGTGTTTTCATAGCCTCGGGCCTCTATTAGTCTTAATACAACACTGAGAACAGAGATTGAAACAAAGAAATCGAAGCAAAGGTGTTTATGAAATCGGTAAATTACAAATTTAAATTAATTATTTCTTAAATATCTGATTAAAATAAAATCTTGTAATGATGTATGGCGTATAACATGTATTTTTCGCTTAAAATTACTCGACTTATAATTAAGCAATGCTTAGCTTTGGGAAAATTTTATGAAAACTTCACGATCAGTGTTGCTACTATTCCATTATGATTTTAATTTTTCAGCAAATCTGAACATCATATATTTTTTTTCGTAGTGAATGGCGTGTTTCTTGCGCCATTATTATATTTTCCATTACATTATTATATTTTGGCTTGTTTGCCAAAATGCAATGGAGAAGGGAAGGGAAAAATAATTTAACGTATTTAAAATAATAGTATCTTTGAATCACATTTTTTTTAAATTTTAATTTTCAAATATTACAGCTTTTTGAACCACTTTTATGGATTGCCCCTTTCCTCCATCTTGTTTGTGGGGTGGGGGGCGCAAAATCTTCAGTTGTCCCTGGGCGCTGATAACCCTAGCTACGCCTCTGCAAATGAAAGCAAAAACTTTTTGGAAAAGATAAATTAATATTTTTGTAATTTAAAAAATCAGCATGCATTACAACGTATACCTGTAGTGCATCACCCCAGATCCTCAACTAAGGAAAGGGACAGCAAGTGGGGTACGTACCCCGAGCGGCGTGCTGAAGAGGGCGCTAAAATCAGTTATGACTCCATGACAAGGGGGCACCCAAATTAAGGTTTGCCCCGGGTGTCGTGAACTGTAGTTGCGGCCCTACGTCACTTTATGCTAATCAGTGACGCAAGAGTGGAATCGAGAGGATTCTGATTTGGTATAAAGTTTGCGTGTGAATGGCATTCATAAAAAAAAATTTCTGTGGGTCCTCAGCTCCAAAAATTCACAAGAATAAAAGCAACGCAGAATTAATTTCATGTTTTACATAAAACAGATAAATTATTTTTTCATTATGCACGATTCCTTCTTCTCCCCTTGGATTCACAATAAATTTGTTTCTACAAAAGTGCCCTCCAATTTGCAGTTATTGCAAAATGATGCCGTATTACATGCCGTATTACCGCCGTATACATTGTGAAAGATAACCAGCAATACAAACATTTCAAGTGCATCTGTGTATTTTGTACTGCAGTGTGACATACGATACGTACATATAAACAAATAGTGAAGGTGGCCCCCCTCAAAACTTTTTCAAGGGAGGCGGGTTTTTGTGGTACGCCATGGAGCTTGCGATATTAAATTTATTCAGGGAAACACTAAACCATTAAAAAAATATTATAAATAATGATTATATATCTCGCAACTATCCCTCCTAGCAGGCATGTAGCCAGAAAACAATACGGAGGGAGGAAAGCTGCAAAAGGCAGAATTTCCCACGAAAAAGCCTGATATTCAGCATCCAGTTAACAAAAATCCAAATCCCCCCCTGGCTACGTCCCTGCCTCCTAGTCTGTGTTAAGTGTGTTTCTTTCGAAGAAATAAATCGTAAAATTTTTTTGAATAGCTTTAAAAACAAACCAGTTATGTTAGATACTCGAAAAATGTAATATGACATAAACTGTAGTATGAACTCATATTAGCAGTAAACTTATATGTCTAAATGTAATCAGAAAAAAATCTTTAGCAGATAAATGGCCTCCCAAAATGAGCCGATTCACTCCCGTGTAGAGAAATATTGCAAAATATCTTATGTTTAAGTTTTTTTTTTTTTTTTTTGAGAATGTTTCAAAACTTTTATTGGGTGAACGTTTATATGTATTCAATACCGCCTGTGAAGAGTCTTTCTCAAAATTTTCTGAGTCTCTAGCTTGAGCAATTCTTTAAAAAGCTGTTCAAAAGTTGAATCATTTCTTAAAAGAATCACCTTAAAGTAATTTGCTAGGAGATTCTATCGCATGCAATTACTTTTTGATGCTTCATACCCGGAAGTAAATATGAAGACATTAGATAGTATGCGACTATGCCAGACCCCGATAAATGTGAAACGACTGTACATTTTTTACTTTGAACAAAGAAGTAAAAAGGCATTTTGGCTGAGACAATATGCGAGACCGGTCTCGCGGTCTCGCACGAGACGAGACCTCGAGACGAGACCACGAGACGAGACCACGGGGTGCGAGACGAGACCACGAGACGAGACCACGCGGTGCGAGACGAGACCACGGGGTGCGAGACGAGACCACGAGACGAGACTTCGATATGAAAGGACGAGACGAGACGAGACTTGAGCCATTTCTCGTCTCGAGTGGTCTCGCGTCCATCCCTAATATATATACCTAATGTAAATTAATTCATAAAAGTTACTTCAAAGTCTTATTTAGAAACATCTGAAATATGTTTATGATAATTCTGGTTTTCAATTATTTTAGGTAAAAACGAAGAAAATAAAGGCAGCTTTTTCGTAAATGAAAAATTCTACATGGAATTTGAAACGCTAAAAACACGTACAGTTCTCCCGTCCAAGTCCGCTGTACGCCTCTGAAACGTAAATTATGTTTCGATATATATTGTGAAAATTAATTATGGTTCACGCCAAATAAATTTTTCTTAAGTTTCAATTGAAGTTACAAAACACTGAAAAGTGGCCTAAAGAAATCTGATATTTTAAAGGAACAGTTCTCGAACTAATCGACGTATTCTGTTAAAAAATAAATAGCTTATAAAAGCCCCTGCACGACAAATTTTGAGGTACATGATCTTTTTTCACATTATTGCAATGTATTATTTCTATTTCACTTGAAACCACATGCAAAAAGCGGGGAAAAGGAGGGGGAATCTTTTCCCTAAGTCCGTTTCGTGTGTGGGTGAAAATGGCGGTCTCCATTTCGGCTCGTTTATTTCGAACCCAGGAAGTGGATAACTAACAAGGGGTCTTTTCCATTCCCCTTCTTCCGCGGCGAAATGATACCCAAATACTTAGGGAGAGTCTTTTTTAATTCATTCCTAGCGAGAAAAAAAAACAGGGGAGTGGGGGAGAATTTTAATGAGTAGTAATTGTGTGTGTGCTCTCTTTATTCCTGTGTTTCCTTTTTCTTTAAACCGTTCTTTCATGTTGAGAGTACAATGAAACTTTTATGAGTGACCACTTCTATTAAGCGACCCCCTCCTCCAACGACCCATTTTTTAAGGCACCGATCCCAATCTACTTAATGTTAAAAGATGCTCTAGAAGAGACCACACAAACCTATATAAGTAACAGGATCCGGTTCCCTGTCCGAAAATTTTCTAGCATTTTTCCGGAAGTGAAGTAAACAAAAAACACGTTCCAAACTAATCGCTGTAATATAAACCGACAGCAGGTTAAAGTACAGATACATATCATGTACAAATCTGGCAGTTTAGAGAAGAGATATGTCTAAGAAACGAGTTATTTTGCCTTACCGTTGGAGCAGAGTATTGATGGGATCGAGTGACACGGAAAAAAGAAATCCGAAAAGAAAGTTGTCGGTTACCTTTGATTATGGGAAAACGCAGAAAGCAAATTTTAAGTCAAATATTTTTTATTATGGCCAATTCAGGATGCATAAAGAATATCAGGCTAAATGCTCTTTTGTCAGATGTAAAAAACAAAGTAGAAACAGAAGTACTCTCGGAGATAGAAAACAAGAATGAAAAAATGCGCAAGTTCCAACTATTTTTTTAAAATTTAAATTTAAAAATACATTCGTATAATAACTTATGCATGAGTATGCAGTTCCATAAATATTAAAACCAACCAATTTTTTTTTGCATGGCTATCAAATGTTTATACTTCTTTGTGCAACCATCTCAGTTAACGACTGATTTTTCGCGGAACGAAGGGTGGTGGCTCTCGAGAAGTTCCACTGTATGCATGTATATTTATATATGTGTGTGTGTATGTTTGTGCACGTATGCATGTGGTGTAATGATTGAAGAACTTACTAAAGTATAAATCCTTACTAAAATTTGAAGACTCAAATAAAAGAATATATTTTCAGAAAAATAACAAAAACAATCATCTATATTCACTTATCAAGCGTTTGTATTCACTGTTGACTGTGTATAAGGAAGACTAACACAAAAGCCAGGATTCAGCTTTTCAATAAACATACACAGACTTGTGTGTTTATAAAAAACACACTTCTTTGTGTATGTGTGAATACGTATATGTATATATTTGTAAGCCCCCCCCCCTTTGTAAAAACAGTCTAGCTACGGCCCTGATTAATGCATGCTATAATTTCGCGAACGCCATGCTGCAACTTGTGGATGACGGTGAACTCGATGTTGGCAGCATATTATTACGAATTTTCGGGGCACCCCGTTATACTGGGGTTTAAAATAGTTCAAAATTCGTATTCTACGCTTCAAATAGTTAAATTTTGCTTTTTGTTGCAGCAGAAATGGTAGACCGGAACGGGAGATACGGAGGTTTCGGTTTTCTTATTCTTTAGTGTGGGGTTTCTAGAAATCTCGAGAAATATTGGTCATAGGACTTCGGCAACTTCACTTTTCGGGACTTATTTTTGGAGCCAAATTTGGCGATATTTCGCCAAAAGTCGCCAAGCTTGGCGACAGTTTGGTCATTTGGCGCGACTTTCCCAATGGGGCTTGTAAAGATACTTTTCCTGCATTACCATGCATAATAGCCTAATATTTCTCTTCTATGACGAAATGAAATTCCCACTTTATGTAAATCTTCGAGAAATAGATTCTTCTGGAAGCTACTTGTAGCTTCTGCCTCTTCTATAAATACAAGCAAGCGAGCTGCCTCGAGACAGTCAGTGTGGATCGAGCTTCAGATGAGTTATCTCCTCTTCTCTGTGAACTGAGTGACAGAACCGGTATTTCCGCGTGTGTTTTTGAAGCTTTGTTTTTAAGCACTGTGTGTAAATCTTTCATTACTGAGTTTTGAGGGATTGTTAGTGTTATTCCTCGCATATTTCCACTGAATCTTACCTGTGGAAGTGTTTTATTTTGTGTGAGAAATACAGCATTTGTGAAAGCTGAGGTACTGAGTGGACTGTTATAAACGAGCTACTGGCCGTTAGTTCCTGTGAATTTTGTACAGCTGATTGTTCGACTAAGTTCTAGAAGCAATAAAGTTTGTGTTCCATCCTGACAAGTGGACTTTTTTACAAGAACTTTCTACACCAACTGGACTTTAGAACGACGAATCCAGAAAACAAGCAGAGTATTCTGCAACAATATGGTTCTCAGACGAAGCGTATTTTCACCTCGATGGCTATTTCAACAAACAGAACAATTTAGGGAAGCAAAAATCCTCATATTGCTGAACCTTCATCCCTGCATTCACCAAAAATAATGGTATGGGCTGCGGTTTCCTCCAAAGGAATAATAGGGCCATTTTTTAAGAACAACCGATAAATGCTGTACGATATCTTAGGATTCTGGAAGAATTTGTGGGGATTCATACTGCTTTGAAGGACTGTTCGAATGCCTCCTGGTTCACGCAAGGTGGTGCTCGTCCACATCAAAAGTCTGCAGTATTTGATTTCTTGAACGAACATTTCAGTGAGCGGGTAATTGCCTTGGATTACGACATGCATACAGGAAGTGGCATGGCATAGCCTCCTTATTCGCCAGACTTGACGCCGTGCGACTTTTTTCTTTGGGGATACCTGAAAGATTTGGTACACCGCCAAACTCCTTAAAACATTGCGAGCTGAAGCAGCACATCTGTACTGCGTGTGAGACAATTCTAAGTGACGTGTTTGAACGGATGTCTGGAAATTTTTGCCTCAGACTGTGCCACGTTGTTGCAGCAAATGGGGGTTACATTGAAAATGTCATTGTTTAGTTTTCTGCAACAGTCCTTGCAAACTTTTCATACCTGTTTTTATTTTTTCATAGTTTTCAATGCCACCTGTGGGTGAAAATGTTAACTAAATTTGAAATTTGGTTGGATAAAATCCCGATTTGCTAAGCATAAGGCCGCAAACGATACATATCTATCACATTCCGTCTTTTTTTTAAATTGATTTTCATAATCCATCAGTCTTTTTTGGAACACCTGGTATTTTACAGATGCGAGGTCTTCAAGCGTAAAAGGCTGAAGATCCCCATGAAATCGCCCAAAACCCCAGGCAGTTAGGTCGACAGTCTTTCAGTAGGCCAGAGCACTGAACAAACTTGAAAGGGAAATACAAGCTAAAAACCCATAGAAAGACTGTCATATAAAGCTCCTCCGACGGAATCAAGCATAAGTTTGCCCGAATTAAAATTAAATCGTACAAGCAGTCAAGAGTATGACAATTATGACTATTAATCGAATGGACTGTCGAAATTTCTAAAATTGGCACCCACAAAAAAAATCATGAATGACTGTGAAAGTACTATTTTACACGGATCTATTTGAAGCGGAAAAGCTTAAAACAATATCTATAGCAAAAAGCAATGAAACATAATATTACATAATTTCATGTAATTAAAACAATGAAGTGGGATTATTTCTTTCAAAATAAAAATTTTGGGGACACCCAATATTCGGGGGCCTTTAGGACCGAGTCTAATGGAAAATCAGAGCCTGGAGGGGAGGGGTGATTAAATCTTGATACGCCCCTCCTAAAAACCATTTTATGGCTGCGCTTCTGAGACTGACGCTGCTTCAGAAGAAGTGTGCATGCGCCAAATTCAAGCCATTGATGACTGATAGCCGTTTAACATGAAGTCTTCTCTTTGGAATGCAGTGCCTCTCGCTTCTGTAAACAATAGTGTGGAGCGGAAAAATCGACATTTATGTAATAGAAACGTAATGGTGTGGGAAAGTTGTCATTGGTAATAACAAATAAATTTGAAAAATATTAAACAAATGGGTTAGTATTTTTTACCGCCACAAGGAAGTAAGGAAGTTCCAAAAAATCAGGAAAAACATGGCTTTTCACAAAAACATATAAATTATCAACAGTAATGCATTTTCTAAAAAAACACAGCAGCTCGAGTAGTATGTCAGTTGTTACGATGGGCCCATATTAAAACATGAAATAAATGGATGAAATAATTTAAACCTTAGTTTGGCCGTGAAATAAGGTATGAAATAATTGGATTCATTGTTATAAAGACCCATCGGTAATTTATTTTAACTTATAAAGTTATTTAAACTGTTCTAAATAAGTATAAAATAAAATTTGATGTTGCGTTGTGTTTTCTGAGGAAAGAAAATAAATGGATTTAAAATATTAACTATAACAAACATTTATTAAATATAAAAATCTTATTTACATTTACAAAAAAATATTTAAACTGATCTCGAAAATGTCTTAATTTAGAACAATTAGATTATTATTGTTTACCAAAACACATTCTAACTACTTTAGCAATCATAAACAATATTATTAATTATTAAAAATAAGTCACTCAATATGGAAAGGATGGCAATTGGAATTTACCTGTAATCCGGTGCAGAGCAGTGATGATCATTTTTATTTTTTATTTTCTAAACACACTTATTTATATAAATATCCACTAATGGTGATCACATATGTAAAATTTTGAAAATTCTTAAGAAACTCTGAAAAATCTAAAAAAATCTCTGAAAATCTAATAAAATCTACGGAAATCTGCAAAAATCTGCTGAAATCTATGGAAAATCTAATAAAATCTGCTGAAATCTCTGGAAAATCTGCCTTCTCTGGCTGTGCAGTCCAGTTTTGCTCAAATCTTCGTCCCCCATTTTCTTCCCTAAACTCGTAAATAATTAGTTTAGCCACTCTGTGGCTCCTAATTCTCCTAAACCGACCAGTTACTAACTCTTTTGCCCGAAATTTACCTCTCTCTAACTTGCCATTGGTCATTTCTCAAATCTCACACTTTCTCATTGGATTTCTACAGCCTTATCGTCAACACCTCCATGTTTTTCTTAAATTTTATTTTCAATTTTTCTCCCCTTGATGTTTATTATATTTTTTCCTTTTCTGAAGCTTTGCCTACGAATTCTCACCGACCAACATCAAAAGCTTCCCGCAAATTGACCGCACGTCCTAACCACAAAGGTCAGGCATTCAATGGTTCCCTCTTCTGTCGCGGTTACTCTCTTTGTAAAACTGCAAGGCGTCCCGTGATACACAAAAACGATTTCTAGCTAGCAAACATTCGTTTTTTCCACTCTTTTCAAAGAACGCCAAAAGATGAAATTTATATGTTCGACTTTCACCAAGATTTCTTTTAACTCTTCCGAGCGCAACGCTTAAAATTATTAATAAATTTCCTGTCCTGACATTTAGCTGAAGTACACTTTTCTATGATATCAATGACTTTTGCACGTGCATGAATTCCATTCCTTCCAACATTATCCCTTATTCTGTTCAATTCCGTATATTTTTTGAGACTTGCTTTTATTAAACTCCTGACGCAACTTTTGTGCTAAATTCTTTTGAGAATACCGCATGTTTTTAGTCGACCTTCAGGTGGTCACTAATGAACGGTTTTTAACACCTGCAGATTTTTCTGGAATCGCACTTTCTTAATAAAGGCTTTTATCTGCATTGGGGCTGTATACAAATTTCTGCACATTACCTACAGGCTCAACCTAACAATCCTACCAAAAATCCCGTAAAAGAAAAAAAAAGAGAAAAAAAAAGAAAAATTACTGAAGTCCCACTAAATCCAATTGCCATTTGAGCGCTAACCATTGAATAGCTAATTACCTTTAGCTAACACAAGAAACACAAATATAGAAAAGATATGTGATACTGCACAATACACAAATAATAATAATAATAATAATAATAATAATAATAATATAAAGGGAAAAAATTAAAATAAACACTTTACATATAATAATGAACTCACAATAAATAGACAAAGTAAAATTATCCGATAGGGATGTTGCAAAAACACACTATTAGTGTGTACCA
Organism: Cheiracanthium punctorium; assembly: GCA_038373885.1. Taxonomy (NCBI): domain Eukaryota; kingdom Metazoa; phylum Arthropoda; class Arachnida; order Araneae; family Cheiracanthiidae; genus Cheiracanthium; species Cheiracanthium punctorium. The sequence goes on along the minus strand of JAWZYV010016879.1, from coordinate 20,827 downwards.
ACGAAGAAAAAAATAATAATAATAATGATAATAATAAACTGAAAACTTACAATAAATGATAAAAAAAAATTCCAGAAAGGAGAGAAAAGCGAAAAGAAAAAAAAAAAAGATTGAACCATAACGTTCGATTTTGACTACATGATAACGGATATTTTTACTTCGTACGTATAATAAACAAAGTTAAATGAAATTACAGTGTTATCTGGATCTACAACAACACGTGACTGCTGATGAGATGAGTGTAATTAGCAGACAAGCAATAAATAGTGATGACCATATTAATTTTAAATAATATATAGGAGATGCTAAAGTAGGCATCTTAAGCCAATCAGGCCATGAATATGGAGTAGTAGACGTAGCACATTTTGTGTAATTTAAATTTAAATTTAGCAAGTCTACCGAAGGCTTATCCAAACAAAATTGAACAGGTTTACATTGTATTAACGTTTTGGACTTTAAGCACAGTTTTTCATCATAACATTGCTTATCTGCTAAAAATTTAATCAATAAGTTAGTCGAATCTAAATTTAAATGAACAGCTTTGGTATATACAGTTAATTGCTGGAAATGAATGTCCACTATTCCTGGTTCACACGTGGATTTAGCAATAATGTTCATTCGTGCCAAAAGTCCACAACGGTAACAGCCTGTAATTTGAATCGGCCCATCACTAAAGGATGGACAGACTGTGATCGTCTGCAACTTGATTTTGTAATTTGTGAAATGCAGTTGCAGTCTAACTGCTGCAGAAAAAAGCATTGTAGATGTTAATTGTCCGTTTTTTTTTTAATGTGAAACAAATGTAAGTTCCGCTCTAGAGGTAACGCTCTGTCTTTTGAAGCTCGGAGATTCTCTAGAGCATCAGGAGAATTAATACATCTAAGGGTGTCTTCAAAAAAATCACAGGTGGAAAGATTGGGGTCAAAGATGAAGTCTGTGGAAATGGAGGAGTTCGATTGTGTCGCCCCAATCTCTCCCGCTTTTGGGAAGTTTCGTGCACTTGCAGGGGAAAGATAGGCCTCAGAGGATTTTCCTACCCTTTGAATCAGCGAGTCGGTGATATGCAATTGGGGCTGATCATAAGCCCCTAGAATGGAGATCTTTATACCAGTGTCCGTATACGTGTGATCTGTCACTGAAAGTCTCGTTAAGGTATTATTCTCGGTGTGAGTCACCGAGATATGATACCTACAAGTGTGTCCTGTAATTCTGGAGACTTCGTAGCTATGAAGCAAATCGGGGATATACCATGTTCGATGAAAGTTGCATGCTGCTCTGGTTAAAATGGCACATCCTACTCCGAGTCCACCCGCTGTACACGTGTGACACGTGAGCCGGGAATATCCGGGAGTTTCTCCCGGATATTCCCGGCTTTCGGGAGTCTCGGCTTCAAACCGTAGGCCACCTTTCCCTATGGATTTCGGAACACAGTGAATTCCACGTCCACAAAATTCATTGAAAATGCAGCTAATCTGAGATAAGTGCCGTGCTTTGACAGGGAAAGTGAAATATTCTCGTTCTGTGTGAAAATCGCAAGTTACCTCCTCTAATTTCAATTTCAGTGAGAAGAGGTGATTATTATCCTTATCTGTGAACCATAGGCAGGATTCTGATGAAATAGACGGTAAGGATATTTCCGCGGTAGTGTAAACTTCACATGATCGTGTGTTGTCCTGCAAAGTCTCACATGCACGTAATTCAGATTGTACAATTGCTTGGGTATTACACTCCGCTAACGTAAGTGGCACTAAACAAAGAAGAGTAATTAATACTATCTGATTTTGAAGAAGAGGAGCACCTCGAGCTGCTTGTCTTTCAAGGAATTCATATGTTCCTTGGGTAGTATCTTTGCCAACATTGCCTATAAAAGCGCCTAAGAGTAGTGAACAACGTGCAAGAAGTTTCAGTGCTCTGCCGCAGAAATTGGAGACAAATGCTAACGTTGTGAAAATGAAGATCACCGATTTTAATATTTGTTTAACAAATAAGAGAATAAACATAGCTATAAAAAGAGCTGCTGAAAAAATAATGTATCGTAAAAATAAAGGCAGGCATTGAACATGTCGAAAGACCTCTGTGCAAAAAAAACAAAATCGTAGCTGACAAATAGATTTTCCTGCCACATGAATACTGCCTGTAATGGTATGTCCATTGGTGTGAATGTAAATAATGTGTATTGTCGATTTGTACGACAACATTTCAAATGGAAGTATTATCAAGTTGTCGTCTGAGACATGAATTATTTGTTCAAAGTCTTCGTTTCGCAAAATAACACGTCCGCGTCCCGGCAAATGAAGAATTGGGTCCGTAAAATTCATCGTCAAATCGGAGTTCTGAAACACAGCTGCTTCTCCTTCCAACAACCTGCGACGGAGTTTAGAACGTTCCTGAAAGTTTTTGTCCAGCAGGCATACTTTCAATGTCAGTATCTGGGGATTGTAAATAAGCTTGTCAGTAGTAATTGCTACTAATTGCGTGGATAGATGCGTGAACTGGCACCGACAAGGAGCATTTGCTGTACAATTTCGCACTGCACAAAAATCGTCCGGTCCGTCCATTTCGTTATGCTCACAACTTGCCCCTTCTACCGAAGTGCATTTGTATGTTGTAGAGGTGAGCGAAGTGATCTTGTTACACTTTAGGAGAAACTGAGATGGCTCCACAAGATCGCCACTTGGCGAAATTATAAATGACTGTTGCCCCGTAATGCAGCTATGGCAGGATCTAAATGCACATGCATTGTCCGGCAGAGTAAACTTTGCGAGGGAATGCCGAGGATAATTTTTACAATGAAATTTGTCTTCTTTAAATTCACATAATTCTCCCTCGTGTTTGGCCTTAGCTGCCACTGCATATACCAACAGGAACAAAACTGGAACAAGTAAACTCCAATTACCATCACTGAGTGACAATGACATATGTTATTAATATTAAGTAATAAATTACTAAAATATCTCTCTCTCTTTTTTTTTGTGTGTGTGTATGTTATAAACGTAAAATCCAAACTTTCATTTTCTAATATCATTTTTTTTAAACTAGCATTAAATTCATAATCGTGATTTTGTTTACCTCACTTAACCATGCTCATGTTAATGTAAGAGACATAACACATAATAAAATTGAACACATCGATGACACCTCCAATGCTAATGTCCAATTCGAGAAAAAAAAATCTTAGAATCTTTAATATTTTGAAATTCATTCAATATGAATCAAAATGCTATGCTATATATAATAATGATAATAATAATAATAATAATAGTTCAATTCATAGAGTAAAAAAAGAAAAAATAACAGCAATAACTAAAAGAAGTGAATGTATATAAATTCAAAGGCATGTAAGTATACTAAAAGAAATCTTGTATCTAAGTAAGCTTAATTATCCTAATGTATTACTAATTTGAGCTGTCCCTTATACTCCAATAATATTAAATAAAAATTGACTAAATGAAAAATATGCAAATGAAAGAAGAAAAAAAAATTCACAGAAAATTGAAAAGTAATCACTTTATTTAGATATTAGCGTTTCAAACAACTCATTATAGCTGGCCAGGTCTATAACTAACAACAAAACACTAATAACCTCTAAGTGAAAAACTTATCAATAACAAATTAAAGAAACCGAAAATAAACTTATTAAATTAATAAAGTAAGTACCTAGAATGCAATGACTATTACACGAGGAAAAGAGGAGAGGGAAAAGAAGAAAAAAAAATAACAAGAAGAGAAAAAAGAAATCGCAGGAAAATATATTGAACGTAATGTTGAACGTATTGAATCTATCTTGTAAGGCACATTAATTAATTAATTAATTTTGCAAATTTTGAAAGATGTACTGCAAGGGAAAAAAATCAAACATTATTCAGTGAGTGATAAAGACCAGTCAAACAATTTATCCGCGAAATTTCTTTCATGCGATACCCCTTGGTGAGATCGTGACCTCAAATTGTATGAATGCGTTTGTGACTGTTCCGAGTTAGTAGCCAAAGCATTGTCCGATGAATTTTGAGAAGCATCTATTTGATATAACTCCGTGTCATCGGAGTGGAGGGAACGAGGAGGCGAGCTAGCTTCTGTCTCTGCCGTAGGGCATTGTGGTGTTTGGGGGTGAGAGATAGTATGCAATAATGCATCCTCTGCTGTCCATTCATCGAATACAGCATTCGGCTTTTTATTTTCCTGTAGCGACTGGACCTCTCTATTCAATTCCAAATCATTTTTAACTAAGAACTGTAAATAATCCAGTTCTTTCTTTCTCTCCACATAAGGTATAAGACGTTGTGAATGAACAGTTTGCGGTTTTACTTTCGGATTGACTGCGTCAACAATCGTATACAGTACCTTATTCTGGCGCTTTTGAATTCGGAAAGGACCCGTGTAATTTCTCCGCTTAGGGAGTGAAGAATGCCTGTCGCTTTCGGGTGCATATAAATAGACTAGCTGCCCATCGTAAAAATCGCGGTATTTCGCTGTTTTTGCCTGATACTGTTCCTGACTTTCTGCTGCCTTTATCAAATTTTCTTTCACCTTTTCGAATGCATATTGTAATTGCCTTGTCTTTTTCTCGACAAAATCCTCATACGATGTATGCTGTGTAGGCGTTGGACTTTGTAAAATATCGTTCGGTAACATTGGATCGTAACTGAGGTGTAGATATGCTGGTTTGTCGTTGATCACGGAGTGCATACTGGAGTTATATAAGAGCGCATAAAATTGTATGTACTCATCCCAGTCCGAGGTACCTTCTGCGAATATGGATAAGGATTTTTTAATATTTGAGTTGATACGTTCCGATCCCCCATTACATCTTGTATTCATTGCTGTAGTTTGTAATTTAGTTACACCCATACGATTACACAAATGTGAAAATAATTCGCTCGTGAAATTAGTACCTCTATCTGTCAAAAAGTACTCTGGGAAGCCAAAAATACAAGCGAAATCGAGAAATTTTTCTGCTGTTGTAAGCGCAGATTGATCCGGTATAGCGTATAATTTAATGAATTTAGTGAAGTGACAAATAATCGCCATTATGTACTTATTTCCCTTTGGTGTTTCCGGTAATCTGCCAATAAAATCGCAAGAGACGTATTCCATTAGTCGAGATGGTATGTAATGTCTCTGAAGTGGTACGGGCGGTAATCGATTCGGAGATTTGAAGGAAACGCATTGTTTGCAAGTTTCTACATAGTGTTTGGTGTCTGAATATAAATGTTCCCAAAAATATTTTTCCCTAATTGCATCATATGTTTTTAAATGACCAAAATGAGGAAGGTGTTTTGCTGCCAATATGTGTGGTTTGTATTTATCAGGAATGACTATTTGTGTGACCTTTTGGGATTTGCCGCCTCTCGGTACGTAACCTGTATGTATTAATAAATCATTGTGAAGTGCATAATCTTTTAATTTGGTTGGTAAAAGGTGTTCGCTTTTTAACTCGTCTATTATGGATTTTAATTTTTCATCGGCGTGCTGAGCTAATTTGATATCATCTGTGGTAGGCATATCTATTTGAACAGAATTGACATAAAAGTCTCTAGAAAGAATATCCGCAACGTGGTTCTCTTCTGATTTAATAAGCTCGAAATTATAATTATATTCATTAAGGAATGTGAACCAACGTGTAATCCTATTTCCTGGGGATTCCAATTTTGAAAGTTTTGTTAGTGCAGCATTATCGCATCTAATAGTGAAGGTGCGACCGTATAAGTAGTATTTGAAGCTTTTGATTGCCTCAACAATAGCCATTAATTCTTTCTCCATAATGGTATAGCGAACTTGCGTCGGGTTTAGTTTTTTTGAAAAGAAAGCTATGGGATGTATGATACCATGTCTATCTTTTTGTCCTATGGTCGCGCCTAAAGTTTTATCGCTGGCGTCAGTTGATAAGATAAATTCTTTGTCATAATTAGGGTGAATAAGAATGGGAGGCTGAGATAATTTGGATTTTAAAATTTCAAATGATTCTTGTGCCTCAGTTGTCCACCGAAATTTCTGATTTTTTCGCGTTAAATTTGTTAAAGGGGCCGAAAGTTCTGAAAAGTTACGTATAAATCTTCTATAGTAACCCACTAAGCCCAAAAATCTACGCGTTTTTCGAACAGTTGTAGGAGGTGGAAAATCCGTGATTTTTTTTATATTGGAGTCGTTAGGGCGAATTCCTGTATCATCTAACGTATGACCTAAGAACTCAATTTTGGGAAGGCAAAAGGAACACTTTTCAGGATTAAGTGTCAGTCCGAATTCTCGAAATCTTTCAAATAATTTTCTTAATTTATGTAACATTTCTTGTATGTCATTAGCACCTATACAAAAATCATCTATATAATTCGCAATATTTAACTCAGAAATAGGAGCTAAAAGCTGATCGGAAAGCCGACAAAATGTTTCTGGGCTAGCTGCCAAGCCTTGTGGCATGGACGTGAAACGATACGAACCAAAATGGCTAGAAAATGTGGTCATGTCCCTGTCTTCCGGTTTCAGTGGAATTTGCCAAAATGAAGATGATAAATCTAAGGAAGTAAAGTACTTTGATCCTCTCAATTTTTCTAATACGTGATTAATTAATGGTAATTTATATCTAGGGTATTTTAAATGAGTGTTTAATTTCCGATAATCCACAACTAAACGCCATTTCTGTTTGGTAGGATCGTTAGAAGGATTTTTCTTTCTTATGAGAAGTGAAGGAAAACTAATTGCACTTTCTGATTTTTCAATAAGTTTTGCTGATTCCAGCTCATCTAATTGACGTTTTAATTCTTTTTCTAACGCCTGTGGCACATTATAAGGGCGAATAGATGGTAATTGTGTAATGTCTACTGATAAATTTGGCGTTAAAGCATTAGTCTTGCCAATTGTGTATAATCGTTTGCTAAAAATATCTGAAAATTCGAACAGTAGAGGTAATAACTGATCTCTCATTTGTGCATCTAAGTGGTCTAAATTGAAGTCCGATGTCTTTAGTTCTCTTCGACGAAGTTGTTTTATATGTTCAATGTCTCGAACCGATTTGTCAGATGTAATGGAACCTAACTGAGTCCCTTTATTAAGATGTAATCGTTGCGAAGATAAATTTGAAAGTAATACTGAAATGGTTTTGTTCTTTTGAATTTTACAAACACCTGAATTTAATTCAACTGGCTTGTTTACCTGTAGTGGTGTAAAAAGAATATCCTGCCCTTCCTGTTCAGAGATGTCTAATTTCAAATCAATTAATTTTGACTCGTAAGGGCGCAATATGCACTTTGTTTTTAATGTTGCATAATCTACATGTGTATTATTTGATGAGATAGAATTTGCATCTCGCACTTTAATTGTAAAATTTCCTAATTTTAGAGTGTCATTTAAAAAATCCATGTTTACATTGTGTTGTTTTAAAAAATCATACCCGAGAATTGCCTGGTACTGTGTTGTGAGTGCATTCTGTGTAATAAAAAGATTATGTCTGAGCCTTTTCGTACCGATAGTGATTGGCATTGTAAAGGAACCCACTATCTGCAAAGAATCTCCCGAAATAGAGTTAATATTAACGTCAACCGTATTTTCTTTGATTGACCTGTCGTGTTTAATTCTGTCAAAAATAGATTTCTCTAACAGGCTTACAGAAGCTCCGGTGTCTAACAAAGCTGTCACTGAAGAACCCGCAATTTTGATGTCAATGACCGGCAAATAATAGTTTAAGGTGTCAGCGCGGCTAGAATATACCTGGGTATTTACAACATGAAACCTTGATGCCTGCGGCCCTGTGTAATGTTCTGTAGAGGGGGGAATACATGCGTGGGCCAATAAATCATTCGACTGAGAATGTATTCCCCTTTTTAGTTTAAAGAACTCCGGGGAAAATAATGTGTATCTCGTCTGTCCTGGAAACGTACTTTGCGAGGAGATGCATTATTATTTGGGCGATTTTCGTCAGAGGGTCTATCTAAATTTTGCCTGGTGAATACCCGACTTCTATTCCTACTGTCTCCATAATAACAATCCTTTGTAAAGTGGTTTCTTTTGGAACAAATTTCACAGAAGGGGTAGTTTTTATTATTTTGAGAATTCCCTCTAAAAGGAGACTGCCTATTCTGTCTATTTACGAAAGAACCCTGGTTATGACGGAAAGATCTTTCTCTCTGTCTGGATCTGTCAGACCAATTGTTATTGTATGACCTATCACTATTGGAAGGCCTGTTTGTTCTGGCTGTAACAGTTAAGTCATCCAGTTTTTGAGATAAACAGTTTCATCAGTCTTTTGAGCATGTAGTTCTAATAGCGCCCGCAAATCGGAATTGGAAATTTCTTTCTGTACATTATTAATTGTGGTATAAGTATTAGATGAAGAGGCACTGGGAAAAAATTCCTCATTGGCCTGTAATAATTCTACAAATTTAACCGCATCCGAGAAATTTTGAGGGTCTTTAAGAAGTGTGTCTTTTTTATACTTTGGCAATAAGCCTTCTAGAAATTTGGACAATTTTGTATGTTCAAATAGTGCCTTAGTATCTTGGTTAGTCAAATCGATTTCCCCGAAAAAATTTTTGTGTAGCTGTTACTACGCGTGTCGCATAGATTTTTCCACTCTCTCCTTCATTCATTTTACAATTTGAGTATTGTTTTTGCCTTGTGGCTAAGCTAGGTTTGTTATCGAAAAATGCAAGAAATTTTGTTTTAAATGTGTCATAATTGTGCTCGTCTGCGAAATCCGGTGAATTAATAATGTGTGAAAGTGCATCACCCCGAATTCGACTCTTAAGAATTAATAATTTTTCCTCATCCGTACATTGATCGAGAGTAGTAATCTTATCAAAGTTATTAAGAAAGTATTTTGGTGTCACCGCCGACAAATTGTCAAACTGCGGAATAATAGCTTGAAATCCCGCTAACTTAGAAATGAGGGAATTGGATTGTGAAATTTCGGCATTAGGTTGTGCCATATTGAAAGAGAAACTAATTACCAAGGGTAGTAACTTAATCAACAAAACAAGACAAAACAAAGTATCGAGATAAAGGTAAATGGGTGAAAATTGAAATCATTAATTAAATCCTCCATTAATTAAATCCATCCATTAAATAAATATGTTATTACACTGACTAATAAATATTACCACATATGTATGCAATAGAATACAATTTTAGCACATTATCAATAAAGGAATAATTCTAAAATGTTAACGCAAAATTATAAAATGGTTTTAGATTAAAATGCTATACACACAAAAATAATAAAATGCACTAAAGTAAACTAAATATGATATATGAATAAAATATTAACAAAATACTCATGAAATAATTAATGTAACATTAATGAAATAAAGTACGAGGTAGGTTTAGATGTTTAAAAGATAGTTGTTGATAGACTATAAAATCTGACATTTTTTGAACATAAATAAAGAAATAAGAAAAATATTATTAATACATATACATAAATATATATATATATTTTTTTTTCTATCCGCCAATCCTAATTATAAACGCATGCATGCAAATGCATTCCTAACATGATTCAACTGCATATTCACAAGTACACAAGAAATAATCTTATTCAGTTTTGTAACTTAACGTACAGTAAACACTCTAAATAAAATCGTTTCAGCATTCAATAAAAATAGATATATAATATTGAACTAGTTCTCTTATAAAGTAATATATGATAAAAATACATATAAGGTATCATAATAATCTTTCTCCCAACACTTTGCATAGCAATGTAACTGGACAAGAAAATTGAAGGTGACTCAACCTTGCAGTTTTTAATAGTCAACGATATAATTTACTGGTAATCTTTGTTTCTTTTATTTTTTTTCTGTTAGTATTATTTCAATACTGTCTTTAATCTTTTTAATTTTAAGTTTTAAGAAAACGCATGTAAACATGTTAACTTTTATTTTATTTTATTTTTACATAGTGCTATTGCTAAAGTAGTATAGATAGTTCTTATAATTTTTGATAACTTTGTTAAAACCGTGTGGTAACGGTATAATTATTAAACCGTTTGGTCACGGCACCATTGTTACGGTGCGTGACATATTTAAACATGAAATAAATGGATGAAATAATTTAAACCTTAGTTTGGCCGTGAAATAAGGTATGAAATAATTGGATTCATTGTTATAAAGACCCATCGGTAATTTATTTTAACTTATAAAGTTATTTAAACTGTTCTAAATAAGTATAAAATAAAATTTGATGTTGCGTTGTGTTTTCTGAGGAAAGAAAATAAATGGATTTAAAATATTAACTATAACAAACATTTATTAAATATAAAAATCTTATTTACATTTACAAAAAAATATTTAAACTGATCTCGAAAATGTCTTAATTTAGAACAATTAGATTATTATTGTTTACCAAAACACATTCTAACTACTTTAGCAATCATAAACAATATTATTAATTATTAAAAATAAGTCACTCAATATGGAAAGGATGGCAATTGGAATTTACCTGTAATCCGGTGCAGAGCAGTAATGATCATTTTTATTTTTTATTTTCTAAACACACTTATTTATATAAATATCCACTAATGGTGATCACATATGTAAAATTTTGAAAATTCTTAAGAAACTCTGAAAAATCTAAAAAAATCTCTGAAAATCTAATAAAATCTACGGAAATCTGCAAAAATCTGCTGAAATCTATGGAAAATCTAATAAAATCTGCTGAAATCTCTGGAAAATCTGCCTTCTCTGGCTGTGCAGTCCAGTTTTGTTCAAATCTTCGTCCCCCATTTTCTTCCCTAAACTCGTAAATAATTAGTTTAGCCACTCTGTGGCTCCTAATTCTCCTAAACCGACCAGTTACTAACTCTTTTGCCCGAAATTTACCTCTCTCTAACTTGCCATTGGTCATTTCTCAAATCTCACACTTTCTCATTGGATTTCTACAGCCTTATCGTCAACACCTCCATGTTTTTCTTAAATTTTATTTTCAATTTTTCTCCCCTTGATGTTTATTATATTTTTTCCTTTTCTGAAGCTTTGCCTACGAATTCTCACCGACCAACATCAAAAGCTTCCCGCAAATTGACCGCACGTCCTGACCACAAAGGTCAGGCATTCAATGGTTCCCTCTTCTGTCGCGGTTACTCTCTTTGTAAAACTGCAAGGCGTCCCGTGATACACAAAAACGATTTCTAGCTAGCGAACATTCGTTTTTTCCACTCTTTTCAAAGAACGCCAAAAGATGAAATTTATATGTTCGACTTTCACCAAGATTTCTTTTAACTCTTCCGAGCGCAACGCTTAAAATTATTAATAAATTTCCTGTCCTGACATTTAGCTGAAGTACACTTTTCTATGATATCAATGACTTTTGCACGTGCATGAATTCCATTCCTTCCAACATTATCCCTTATTCTGTTCAATTCCGTATATTTTTTGAGACTTGCTTAAACTCCTGACGCAACTTTTGTGCTAAATTCTTTTGAGAATACCGCATGTTTTTAGTCGACCTTCAGGTGGTCACTAATGAACGGTTTTTAACACCTGCAGATTTTTCTGGAATCGCACTTTCTTAATAAAGGCTTTTATCTGCATTGGGGCTGTATACAAATTTCTGCACATTACCTACAGGCTCAACCTAACACAGTAATACCCCAGTTAAATTTCATTATGGTGAAATCATATCTTTTTTTTTTACTTTATGGGAGCCAAAATTCAAAAAAACAAAATTTTCCGTTTTTTTCTAAATTTTCACTACATTTATAGTACTATGTCTAGAATTAAATAAACTTATATCTAAATGTCCATTACTTTTCAAAATTACTTGTATTAGACTGGAAATTAAAAAAGCACTTGCTTATTCTTCATGCTCACATGTCTTATTGAAAGACAAAAATTTAAGGCACCACAAATCACAAAAATGGTAAAATAAATTAACGAAATATTTTGTTAACTGGAACAAAAAGATTTTGAATCAAAGAGGTTCAAATAAACTTCAAATAAAGTACAAATATTTAATATTAATGAATTTTATATTGTAACTTATAATGAAGCCATTATTCCTCAAGAGACTAAAGTTGATCTTATGTAATCTCTCTCTCCGTTCAATCAAAAATCAAGAGGCGAAACACCAGTATTCGAATGTGTAATAGTAGAATTAAGATTATAAAAGTGTTGCCAGAGACTATACATTTTTAATTCTAATTTTAGTTTTCAAATATTCTCTCTCAATATTTGAATAAATTTCTGAGAAATAAACAGTATGTATGTATTTAGCTACTACATATATTAATTAGAATTTTAAATACAATAATTTTATTAATATTTAATTGGCTATACCATCTATTTATTATTATTCAATAATTATAATTTTAATTTAATTAACATACCTTTATGTAAATTTAATTAATATACATGTACTTTAACACTGTCAAATAATTTTACACTACTGTTCCTGGTAGGGATGGACGCGAGACCACTCGAGACGAGAAATGGCTCAAGTCTCGTCTCGTCTCGACATTTCATATCGAAGTCTCGTCTCGCACCCTTTGGTCTCGTCTCGTGGTCTCGTTTCGCACCGCGTGGTCTCGTCTCGCACCCGGAGGTCTCGTCTCGTGCGAGACCGCGAGACCGGTCTCGCATATTGTCTCAGCCAAAATGCCTTTTTACTTCTTTGTTCAAAGTAAAAAATGTACAGTCGTTTCACATTTATCGGGGTCTGGCATAGTCGCATACTATCTAATGTCTTCATATTTACTTCCGGGTATGAAGCATCAAAAAGTAATTGCATGCGATAGAATCTCCTAGCAAATTACTTTAAGGTGATTCTTTTAAGAAATGATTCAACTTTTGAACAGCTTTTTAAAGAATTGCTCAAGCTAGAGACTCAGAAAATTTTGAGAAAGACTCTTTCTTCACAGGCGGTATTGAATACATATAAACGTTCACCCAATAAAAGTTTTGAAACATTCTCAAAAAAAAAAAAAAAAATCTTAAACATAAGATATTTTGCAATATTTCTCTACACGGGAGCGAATCGGCTCATTTTGGGAGGCGATTTATCTGCTAAAGATTTTTTTCTGATTACATTAAGACATATAAGTTTACTGCTAATATGAGTTCATACTACAGTTTATGAGGTCATATTATATTTTTCGAGTATCTAACATAACTGGTTTGTTTTTATAGCTATTCAAAAAATTTTAGGGACGTAGGCAATTCGGAAGGGGGGGGGGGATTTGAATTTTTGTTAACTGGATGCTAAATATCAGGCTTTTTCGTGGGAAATTCTGCCTTTTGCAGCTTTCCTCCCCTCCATATTGTTTTCTGGATACATGCCTGCTAGGAGGGATAGTTGCGAGATATATAATCATTATTTATAATATTTTTTTTAATGGTTTAGTGTTTCCCTGAATAAATTTAATATCGCAAGCTCCATGGCGCACCACAAAAACCCGTCTCCCTTGAAGAAGTTTTGAGGGGGCCACCTTCACTATTTGTTTATATGTACGCTCTCATCTTCAAATTAATGCCAGACGCGTGAAACGTATTTCGTATCAACATAGTTTAGAGGGCCCCCCCCCACAGGTATCAATCAATCAGTCCTTGGTTTTGACAACAAAAAGGCCTCTTCCGCTGTTCTTTGGGTTCCGGTTCTTTTCAAAGAATTCGTTAATGAGCGGTCATTATGACCAATGGTCCAGATCTGATAATTATATTTTTCTCTAACTGATGTTTTCGCTCTTTCCACGCTGAAAGGTGCGAAGATAAGTGACATTTGATCAGAGCTGGGGTGTACTGTCAAAGAATACTGTTCATAGAAAGACACTTTTATAAATGATGTTTAGCTCTGAAAGATGCAGAGTAGTCACACAACACTATCAGTCTACTTTAATTTAAAGAAATCTTTTATATTTTTCACGATAAGAGAGAGAGACATAATAAAAAATATAGAACGGATTTGGGGGCCCCTCTGAAACCGGGGCCCAGGTGCCTTGCATCCGCAGATCCCCCCTGTGGCCGCTGTCTTATACAACTGGTCGACTCTCTCCTTTCCTACCCCCTTTCACTCCTCAGATTCTCCCCGCAGTTCGAAAAGCCAAGCTGATCTTTGACGAGGGGGGCTCTACGGAAGCTGACCGTTTTCACTCCCCCGTTTTGTCGACCAGTCGTATAATGAGTCGGAGCAAACGGAGCCCTTTTTCCCCCAAAAAAACCCCAGGGATTTTTTCCCTTGAACAGACCAGAAGTAAAAGTTACGATCTGAAAACTTCTTGTCAAGCTTTCTAAACTTTCTATTTATGCAATTAAACAGGTTTTGGCACATTATCTTTTAATAAACATTTATGAACGTTTATTCACATTTTTATACATTTAAAATTCTTTGTAAAAAAAAAAAATGTTTTTTAAGGCTGTAAGGGTATACTTTTCGAATTCCGCGCTCGATTTGTGTGCACATTTAAAATTCAAAAAGTTGTGCGCGCACAGACCGCAGCGTGACACAGCTGGTATATGCGCCTCGACAGTTTCTACATATATACAGGGTGTCCCAAAAAGGTGGCAACGGGCTTTAATTCCTTACTTATTAGAGATAACTGGGTAGTGTAAATTGGAAAAATGTTCAAAATAAGGTCGGAAATAAGACTCTGTTAAGAAAAATATCCTCTCGTTACCCACTTATCTCTCATAGATAAAGAATTAAAGCCCATTACCACCTTTTCGGGACACCCTGTAGAAATTTACTATGTTTGAAAAGTTTAGGTGGCACGAATTATTTTTAATAAATATTTCTTTACCGTGAATGTTTACGTTATGAAAACCTATTTTTAAAAACTTGTACAGTATTTCTCTGTAGCTATTGAAAATGAGCAACGTGAAATTTTAAAATTCGACTAGACTAATCGACATTTTAATTATTTTTAAAAAAATGTATTGTAAGTAAACGAGTTCAATAAGCATCTTCTTAATTGCATTCCGAACATTATTAATTTTTTTCATAAGGATAATTACATCATTAACATAACGAAAAAAAAAGCATTACTTCAGCAAGCTATTCATTCTAAGAATTATTATTTAAAACCAAAGAGTTAAGAAGATAAATTGCCATGAATCAGATTAAACTCTTGCACTTATAAAAAGAAAACCAGTAATAATAAGCCATAGCTGATTACAAATCAGACTGAATGTGATTACATATTACAGAGAATGTGCATTTTAAATCTGTCTAGTCTTAGACTCTTTATTTGCCTGTTAGGTGAGAGATGGTATTTAAAATTTTCGCAACTGCTATAATATTTGTTACTGAATGACTAGTTCTGAACTTTGTCCTAAGAATACAAAAAATATATATATATATATATCCCTCAGTTTATTAAAAAAAACGCCATATCAATAGCATTATCTCTAAAGCTTACAAAAATCTTGGTTTTCTTAAGTGCAAAACTAAAGAATTTTCTAACCTTCATGCATTAAAAATCTTATACTTTAGTTTGATACGCTCTAATCTTGAATATTGTAGTCTTGTTTGGGATCCGTATTATAAAAATAAAATGAAAATTCTTGAGCGGGTGCAGACTCAGTTTACTCGTTATTCATATTACAAAAGTAATCCTATTTACATTCCGAATATTTCTTCATCTTACTTGAGAAGTGTTTTTGGTCTTCCTAGTTTAAGTTCTCGTCGTGATCTCTTTTGTTTATTATTGTTTTTATAAAGTTTTCAATAATATGGTAGACTGCAGTGATATTCTACAAAGTATCTGTGTAAATGTACTCTTCGTAACAGTCATTTATTTGTGGATCCAATTATAAAATATAATTACATGTACTTTTCGTTATCTAAATTTTATAAAATTTATAATAAGTTTTCTTTGGATTTGGATATTTTTAACATGTCTTTTAAAGTCTTTAGAGTTAAGTGTTTTGAACTTTTGCAGTCATGACTGGTATTTATTTTATCTCTGTATTTTATCTTTTTTAATTTTGTCTTATGTAATTTGTCCTTTTATGCATCACTGTAAATGGATTTTAATCTGTAGTGTGCATATCTTTTATGAAATAAATGAAATGAAATGAAAATTTTTAATAACAAGAATACGGCGATATACTTAAATTTTTCATACAAAAATAATGCAGTTATTAAGGCGATTTTAAACGATCTATCTTCAGAATTTTCACCAAATTAAGTAAACTGATTTTAAATTAGAGGAATTCCTTAGTTAGATGTTATTTTTTTTTTTCTAATTTAAACATAAAATCATTTAAAACTAATAAACCACCGCCACGTTCCGATCCGATCTAATAAAAGCAATCTTCTCCATCTTATGAGCCCAACTTGTAAGTAAATGAGAAAGAAAAGAACACAAAAATGCCTAGTCATGGAGCTGTGCCTGGTAAGATTTTAGGGAAAACGACACCCTTTGCGCCTTCACGGCAAACGAAGAAAAGGGACAATTTCGCCATGTGGTGACGTCCGAAAAGTGACCTCAATGCAGTCTCATTGGGGAAGCACCCCATCGTTTAAAACTGTCGTCTTTTTTGCAGTGGTCAATGATGGCGGCACTATCGTACTTGCAAGTTAGGGTACGCAGGAAGTTGAGAGACGGCTAGCCCCTCTAATTGCTTTTCACTCCCCCATTTTAGTCGACCAGTTGTATAATGAATCCTGTGGCCGGCCCTGTCCTTGAGAGATGTAAGAACTCTTCACCTATACCATCATCTACCCAAGATATCATACCAGGAAGTAATTTGATTTGTAAGCCATATTCATCCACTTCATCTTCAATTTCATTTCGGTCAGAAGAAACATTTTACAACGATAAACGCGGGAAAGCGAATTTTTGACGAACGATACATGCGGGTTTTGTTAACATTATTTGAATACAATTTGTGCATGGACCATAGAAATAAAACGATCAATACGGGAAAACGATGAATGCGGGAACGATAGATCGGGGTTCTACTGTATTTGATTTTTAAAAATTACAATGTATTCTTTAAAAAAAATATTTGTTGCCTTTTAAATACAGCACGCAGAAATGTAGGGTCGGAAACGTCCTTTTCATTTACCTGCTAATAGTAACATTAATAATCAGTTTCATAATCAATATATAAGTGGTGTACCACAAAAGTCCGAGTCCCCCCCCCCGCAAAAATTTTTCTGGTGCCCCCTTTGAATCACTTATGTAATTGCCAGTTTTTTATGCGATCCTTTGCATGCATGATGCAAAATGGGTGAATATTTATAATTGCAAAGATTCGAAAGAAAAAATTGAAATAAATGCTAGATTTGGAAGTTTAAATTGATCTAAAATGCACCGATAACTTAAATAGGGGGAGTTGGGGCACAGCGGTCCGCTTTTCTGCTTTTCATTTTTTATCTCATCAAAAAATTAACTATACAGCTCGTTTTTTTTTTCCATAAGACTCATTACACATTTCTCAGCATCCAATATTTTTTTCAAAATATTCTGTGCGTAATCTTTTTATATATATTTTTTTAAAAGAAGCTTAGAGAGTGGACCAAGGTACCCCAAGTCTGGGGTACCTTAGTCCACCTTATGGAACACATGTTCCCTTATAGGTCACATTGGAATATGCTATACCAAAATTTTTAATTATAGTAATATTCGAGAATAAATATTATCCAATATTGTAATTTATTATTACTTTTTCTTTTTATAATGAAACATATTACTTTTTTGGATTTGTAGATCCAGTTAAATTAATTTTAATCAGTAAAAAAAATCTTGACTTGTAAAAAGATAAAAAGCAATCACTCTTAGGACAAATTTATTTGGTAAACATTGAAAAAAAAATAAATCTTTGGCTTTTATCATTAATAATTTAAAACAAACAAAGCTGCAGACTCTTGTCTTTTTTTCTTTTCAATCCTTTTATTTGCTTCATCCTCGAAAATTGCCTTAACAGGTGTATCAGTAATAATTCAAGAGCATCCCTTTTTTGCTTAGATTTTATTCTCCAAAGTTATTTTTAATTGTTATGTACTTCAGGCTTGTGTATAGTAACTTAAAACGAATAACTGTATATAAGTGTTAACATAGCTGTGAAACGTATGTAAAACAATATTTAATGATTGTAATTAAAGCAAAAAAAAAAAAGGCTACAGTTATTTTTTATTACTTGGGGTAGGATGGACCATGATCCAATGTACCCCAACTCGAGTGGACCAAGGTACCCCATATTCTTGAATTTCAAAAATATAGTAATATTTTTTCGTTATCATAAAAACTAAACTAACTGTAAATAATTATTAAATAAATAAATTTACCTTATAACAGAGATTCAGTTTAGTATTCCAATCATAATTAAACAAATGTTAGGAAACAAAGTATCAGACTTCTGAAAATTACTCAGCAGTGCTAAAATACAACTCGCTAAAATAAAAATGGTTCCTTATCACTAACATGTGGTTTCTTTATTGGATTTGTGCACCTACTAGGGGAATTTGTTGATAATAAAATAAAATAAAATAAAATAGTATTTCAAAAATAACTGAGCCTGGTCCACTGTGCCCCTAGGTCACACGAGCCCCAACTCCCCTATATATAAATATAGAAGACTTTTTTACACAAATCAAGTATTTTGTTGAGGACACTTTAGGAACTACCAAATAGCCCGTTGTACGCACGGGGAGAATAGCTTTATTTATATAGTTTGTTTGAATGTATAAAACCTTCTACAGTATCAAGTACATTCTACAGAAAATTCTACAGTATCAAAATATTTTTCCACGTGCACTCATCCATAAACCTTCAATACTATAGCAACTTGCCTATAGGGACATATTTGAAATTACTTTCTTTTCTGATGTCTCTACGATTTACTACGTTTCTAAGTAAAACAATAATGTAAGGGATCACTTTTTTAGGCAAAAATACACCACTTTCCTTGCATGTCAGATTGCTATCGCTAAAGAAAAGTACTACTAAATGTCGAACACTTTACAAAATCTGAGACTTTTCAAAAAATTTTGCTGTAGAATTACATGAATTACATGATTAAGACTTTTTTTCTAAACAAATTTACAAATATTATTTTATTATTCATAGTTTACTAGACTACACTCATACCTGTTTCTGTGCGGTGGACAGTGGCGGATCCAGAAATTATCTTTTGGGAGGGGCTAAACTTTGGAAAAAGCTTATTTCACCCAAACAAAATGTACAATAAAGCAAAATTTTAGTCTAAACCACTATAAAAACTTTTGTGAGGGACTAAGTGATTAAAAAAGATCACTTTACATATTCAAAATGCATAATGAAGCAGAATGTTAGCCCTTAGCAATTTCGTTTGGGGGGGCTGAAGCCCCCTAGCCCCTCCACTGAATCCGCTACTGGCGGTGGATAGGGACAGAACAAAAGAAAACGCATAAAAAAAAATCGCTCAAAACTTCACGAGTAGCTTTAAAAAATAGTTTACGCAACACAATTAAAAAGTATTTTTTTGCGGTGAATAGGAACCGCATAAAAAAAAGTCACTTATATTAAGCGATTATAGAATTCAATACATACGTAATGTAAGTGGCTTATGCAATACTTATGTAATATGATGAAATATATGTCGAAAATTGAAAAAACTAAATGACCGATCAAGCCTACTAAATTTTTTTATTGATAGCTTCGTGAATTATGTTCCAATTTGATTGAAATTTTCATATACCACACAAAAAAAAGAGCACAAAAACAGGTTTCAGTGTATTAAAAATACATATAAATAGTAAATTTAATGCAAAGTATTCTTTTCTAACCAAGAATTATCAAATCGTTTTAATAATTTTACTTCAATCGGAACCTTAGCAACCTTTTAAATATAGCCACTAGAGAGTTGTAATTTAATATTTGTTAATCAAAGTGATTAAGTAAATCATTAATTACTGTAAAAAATGTATGCACAGAGCGCGAAACGCAAAAGTTTAACTTTAATGAAAAGTTTTCTTTTTTTTTGGTGGGGGGGGGGGGAGGGACTCAAAATTTAGTTGCGCCTCGGGCCGCTCAAGCTCTAAAACCGCCACTGCAATCGACTCCTTTGAACTCGATTTTGCCCCACTTTAAACGGTCAGATTTAATTTAAACTTTGTAGACTTATCAAGGACGGCTGACAATACAATAATTTGATAAGTTTATCTCATTATCCTGATTAGGATCGTCAGGATTAGTAATTTTCTTAGAGATCCCTTGCATGAGAACCAGAGAGATGGAGCAAGCGCGCGGCTACGCATGCTTACCATTTCGACACTCGGCTCAGCACAATGGAGTAGAACCCCTCTCGCTATAGGTAACTGTATTCAATGGTATGTTTGGGTAGTTACGTTTTTGAAATCCAGGTGGCAAATCTAAAAATTTTATCACAATATTGTATATTATTACATGGATGTTTGTAATATCGTAATATAGTCGTTATGAAACTTGTTTGCTGATTGGAGACCTATTTTTCCTTTTTAGTGAGGAAGGTAGCATTTAACTGCAGGTTGATTAATACTTATACTGATGCACAGCAGGGGCGTATCCAGAGGGGGGCTGACCTCCCCCCCCAAATGGGACCCTTTACTTAGCTTACAATTTGATATTTAGGTTACAATTGAAATTTAGCTTTAAATTTGATACCCAGCCCATCCCGAAATAAAATCCTGGTTACGCCACTGAAAGGCGAAATTTTTACTTTAAAAATGCAAATGTACGGATTTTATGTTGAAAAATATACGCCAAGTGAGACAGGAACCCCCAAGCCCCACCACCCTCTCTCATACGTACGCATGGGTAACAGATGGACCTGCAAGACAAAATCGATCGGCGATCATTATGTGTAAGTATAGTCAGGCCCGTGCTGGCCCGGGGGGACAGGGGAACGTTTCCCCCTGCGCCTTAAGCCAACGAAAGAAATTG
>JAWZYV010016877.1:0-71838 GCA_038373885.1 Cheiracanthium punctorium | reverse complement strand
TGTGCCAAATACATGCTGTCCCAGGGTTAAAAAAAAAGTAAATAAAACCAAAAATTACATACTAATATACCATTTTCCCCTACCATATCTAACCACCGCATCGAAAAACCTAATCTTAAAACTTATTTTATAAAGTTAATATTAAAATTCAATATTTAAAAATATGTTAAAATCATTCTAATACTATCTCGAAGACTAGATTATGATATTGAATAGTCCAACATGATATTCATGCTACATCACAATTTAAAAAGGGCTTGAATAGGATTTTTCTTTTTTAAGGACTCTACCATTTGCTGGTTTTGGATGTAGAGTTCGTAGAAAGTACTTACTTTGTTTCCATGTGTTAAAAAACTCATTTAATTTTTTTTTATTTGAAAGCGCTTGGAAGTGTAAACGTATAAATGGATTATATGGCTCTCACAGGCGTGTGTTGCTGGAGTATGCGTCGCATCATGTGACACTTAAGGAGAGGGGAATCCTCCAGATTTCTGGATTCTGGGACTGAGGCACAAGCAAAAGTTTCTTTTTTTCTGGGTATGAGGGTCAGTTATCGCAACAATAATAGGTAGATAAATTAAACAAAATGTTTATTAATCCTAATTAGATTATACTTGTGTAACAGTCATTTTAATTACAATTTTTAGTTTTATAAATGAATCACAGGGCTCGCAAATAGTCTCTTTTTTAGTTAGAGCTCTCTAAAAGTCCCTTTTTCGCGTAAATGGTCCCTATTTTCTCTTTTTCGTCACGGATTCTAGCCATTCCGAAGTCACGCGATTACGAACTCACCCTCTATTGGACGATGAAACGCCAGTTCGGTGACGTCATACTCCTTTCTTTTACAACATCGGCGTGTGAACAAAGGAATGTATCATCTCTGCTTGTGAATCGGCTGGATGACCCTGTATTTTGTGTATTGAACTCTGCAAATATAATCAGTATTGGAAGTAAGTAATTTTTTATATTCATTTTTATGAAAATTGTATTGTAAGATTTAATTTTTTTTAGGAGATTAGAGGTTTTATTTTTTAGAAGTCCTTGTCACACGCAACTAAACAGATTGATATAGAAGGCATGGAGGAATTTTTCCGGTTACCATTAAGACAGTTTTTCGCTGTTTTTTTATTTTTATGAATTGATGGATATCGCAGAATTAAACAAATGACATATCTAAAAATTCCACACGTGTTGCTATCGCTGATTATGTCTGGGAATAATTCTCCGTTTGCACTCATTTTTGTTCTTTAGTTTCTGGTAAAATACTGCAAAATCACTTATTTTTGCGAGCCCGTCGTCATCGCAAAAATCAATGCCTCTCGAAATACTTTATTTCCGTACATAACTGACTCTGTTCAATTTTCGGTTCTGCTCATAATTCGCGAAATTTTCAGCCCGCGCCCGTGATTTTAAGTAATTTACGGGAACAAATAAATTAGTTGCCCACACAGTGGTGTTTATTGAGAATGGGGAATAAGAAACACTAACGAGTATTTTTCTCTTGAAGGAAAATTAATTTTATTGGTTTTAACAGGACCCTTCAGCTTTGTTTCTCATCCGCTCTGATGCTGTCAGGGAATTCTGCTTCCGTTTTAAAAGCCACATGCGTTCGTACGCGCGTTGGAGTGACATCACGTGGTTCTCTCCCGTGAGACCGTAAACATTGCACGTCGATAGCAGATTCTTTGACAGGCAAACTGATTTCTGCTTGTGGCCCCTAAAAAGGGTATTAGATTAGATTTGCTAAATATGTGTTTAACTATTAAAATGTAAATAGTTAATTATATAAATAAAAGTTTATATAAATGTAACGAATTGACTCCAATATTTTGAGTTTCGACGAATTTAAAACAACTGAACCAAGGATTTTGAACGGTGAATAAACTGAAATCTGTGCCAGATGCATTAAAAAAAAAAAAAAAAAAAAAACAGCTGCCTCACTTGCGATGTCTGGCAGATTCCCCCCTCCCCAAATGATTTTGCTGATAAGCCATCTCGGAGTATTAACACAAACATTTCATTTCAGAACTATACACACAATAAGATGATTGCTTATTAATTATTTTCAGCTGTCTTGTCGCAAGCTGTTTATTTATTTATGGATGGATTGTGAATAAAGTGCAGAGGAAAAATGTTTCAAGCTATACAGAAATTAGAAATAGTAAAGTTTTAGCATGGCAATTAAAACATGTTTTGAAACTGGGACAGTATTAATGCGAAAATAAGTAATAAAATTAGGTATGTTACAAACAAAAAAATCATATAGATACCCTTTTTAAAACAGACTGTTTAAAAGTATTTACAATTTAGTAAAAACTTAATATTTTAATGTTAATTAAGAGATGCATTTTGCTGGAGCCATCTGTTATTGAATTTTGTTGTAAATTCGGTACTAAAAGTTTTCAGGGGGAAAAAAAGAAAACAGTTAATCCACGGCTGGGTATTTTCACAGATAATCCGTTGATTATAGGCCGGAAAATACGGTACTGTAATTATTATTTATATTTGCATATTTTCTTACAAATCAGTTCTAATGTTTCACAAAATCATTTTAACAATGTTAAAAAACACTAAAATTTTTGCAACTACTCTGTATTAGCTGAGTACTTGGTCAAAATTTGGCCAAATACCAAGTACTCGGTATATCTCTAATTTTTTTACTGAAGTAATTTTATAATATTCTGAGTATTGTGCTACTTTTGATGATATTTGCACTCTATTTGACAAAAATCATCAAAAATGTTGTTCGCACATTATTTTATACCATGGGAATTTCAAAAATTCCCTTATCCAAATCTAAATGGTGTGAATAAATAAATATATTTCTTGTAATTTTAGAACAAATTTTATAGAACTGCAAGATTTCTTATTTTTTCTTTTTTAGTTTCAGGTGTACTATGGGGAACTGTAAGCTTCTGACAGAATGGTTAGAACGAAAAGATGACACTGGCTGTAAAATTTCAACCTGGGGGAAAAAAATTTCTGAAAATGAGCTGCTTTGTGTCCCTTGCGATACAAAAATTTCTGTGACCAAGGGATTTAATAAAATAAAGCAATATTATGAAACTTGCGAGCACAAGAAAAACATGTCCATTAAAAGTAACCCATGCCAGATGCAGCTTTCTAAAACAGATGAAAACGTTAAAGTACAATTAATCTGCAAAAAAGATGCTGCTTTTTCTGCTGAATTGATATGGTGTTTAAAAATTGTTGCTTCAAACATGTCTGCAAGTTCTTCACAAGACATAACTCATGTGTTTAAATCAATGTTTCCTGAAGGCGTTCATGAGAAGTTTTTGTTAAACCCGACTAAAGTGCGTTATTTGATTAGCGATGCTTTGGGACCGTATTTCAGAGATATGCTACTTCGTGAATTGGCTGGTATGTTCTACACATTATGTTTCGACGAAACAACAAACAAGGCTGGATTTAAAGAGCTCCAGACAGCGATACGCTTTTGGGGGTCTGATGATAAAGTCACTACTCGTCACTTAGAAACCTTTTTTATAGGCCATGCAACTGCGGACGAATTAAAAGAAAATATTTTGCAGTCTTTACAAAATGCTGGCTTACCAATTAAAAAACTCTTAATGCTTTCAAGTGATGGCCCTAACGTTAACAAAAGAGTGTTTAACCTAATAAATGAGTATGTTAAAGAAATACGCCAGAAAGGTTTGCTAGACATAGGGTTTTGCAATATTCATCTTATACATAATGCGTTTGAAAAAGGTCTAGTACATCTAGGTGAAGATGCTTCTGAACTCATCATAGCGCTTTATTATTATTTCAAAAACTGGCCATCACGGTATGAAGATTTTTCAAACATTTTGTTAGAGAAGAATTTGCCAAATTTACACTTTCTGAAACATGTAAGTTCTCGCTGGCTTACATTACAGCCTGCTGCTAAAAGACTTCTTCAGTTGTGGGATGGTGTCATAGCATATTTCTTGACATTTATTCCTTCAAAACAAGCTAAAGTTATGAGCACAGGAAGTTATGAGAGAATAGTAAAATATTTAAAGAAAAAAACAATGAGAGCAGAGCTGCACTTCATCTGCTCGAGTGCAGCAGTATTTGAAAAGTTTGCTGTTTTCTTTCAAAAAGAAGAACCTCTTATCCATGTGATGCATGAAAAGATCAAAGAGGTTGTACTAACCATCAAGGCACACACCTGTAAGCCAGATGCAATCAAACAGTTTAATAAAGAAATCTGTAATGATCCTTTCATTCAAGAAAACCTGTTGGATATAGAAGAAATACCTCTATCAGATGACGTTTCTTTACTTAATTCAAAAAATTCTGAAAAGAAGCAGTTTTTTTTAAGTGCCCAGAAGCATTATATTTCAGCTGGCAAGTACATCTTGGAGAAAAAGGTTCTTCAGTCAAATCTGTTGGAAAGCTTTAGTTTTTTAAAACCGTCAGAGAAGTTCAAAGCAAAAAATATTGAAAGACTCAGCCTCGCTGCTCATTTCCTTCCAGTAGAGTTGGATGCAGAAGTATTATTGGATGAATGGAAACTATTGCAGTTGGAAAATTTAGAGTATCAGGATTGATCAATACTGGGGTAATATCTCTAAACTGAGAACTGCTGATGGTTGTATTAAATATCCAAATGTGTCTGAACTCTCTAAAGCTGTGCTGACTCTGGCTCATGGCAGTGCTGAGATTGAAAGGGGGTTTTCTAGATCTTCTAGAATTATGACGGATGACAGATCATCTATGTCTGCAAGGACTCTGAATGCCAGGTTGAATGTTGCAGATGGACTTAAAAAATTTGATAATAAGGCACATTTAGTACCCATTACTGAGGAGTTGCTAAAGCTTGCTCGTGTGGCTTATAAAAGTTACAATGATTACTTAGAATCAGAAAGCAGAAAACGAAAAGAAGAAGAAAATTGAAGCTGAACAGAGAAGGATTGAAGAAGAAGAAAGGAGGAAGAAACTGGAAGAGAAAAAAGCAAGCATTAATGACTTAAAAGAACAGTTAAATAATGAAAGGGGTAAACAAGAAGTAACTACATAAGCTGTTGGTCAACTTTTGCAAGAGGCGCATTCCAAGCTGAAAACTGCTTTGAGGAAGAAGGATCTTGCTGCAGCTACAGTTGCACAAAGTATTCTCGAAGGAGCCTTGAAAACAAACAAAGCATGCGACAAAAAACGTAAAGCTATATCCACATTAGAAAGAAAAATAGAAAAAAAAAGACTGATTCAGTAATGACAAATTATTTTTCAAAAAAACCTCGTACTATGTGAACTGCTTATTGTATCTGTGAGTAATCTATAAAATCTGTGGTGCACCTGTATCTTAAAAAGAAATACATATGTATGTTGTAAGAGAGGCTCTGCATTTCTTTTTTAGGACTACAAATTTGCTATGCTTACAGAAATCTAATTAGTATTATACGTTTTTTCTTAAAATGGTAATGCATTCATTTCTCATTAAGTGTGTTTAATTTATTAATTTTTAGGTACAGATTTAAAAAATCAGCTATGGTCTTACAGACCTACATAAAAAGTAAAACTTGTCTTCAAACTTGAATAATTTCTTTAAAATTTTTTGAAAAAAAAGGCTGTATGCCTTCAGAGTCCTGTATCTCTACCAACAGCTAAACATACTATTCTAAAATAGCTAAAGTTCATATTGATGTTGATTATTTTGTAAAATCAAACATAGCAAATATGATTTATTAACCATTAGTGTAAAAAAACATTTATTAGGAATGTTACGGGTTGTGTTCTACAAGGTCTCTTTTTTTAAGAATTTGGTCTCTTTTTCTCTAGAGACATCGTTAAAAACTGTTGTGAGCACTGGAATCATGAAAATAATGCTAGTATAAACTAAAGGTTCCCAATTGTCTGATTTTGGTGGTGCCCCCCCCCCCCCCGGGGTGTGCCAGTTTTCTGGACAAAAAGAAAAAATACTTTTTGAAAAGTTGTAGTAAAAAAATATTTTATTTAAATATAATATTACTTAGTTTATTTGCTTAATTACTTATATATAGCTCCTGGCTTGTAATTGGTGGTATGATGCTAATTTCACTGCTCTAAAATACAGCCCATTAATCAAACAAATTGAAACACTAGTATAACACTAATTTGAAATTGTCTATTAAAAAAAATACAGTAGAGCGCCGAAAATCCGGACGCCTAAAAACCGGAAAGACCAAAAAACCGGACATTTTTTGGATTTCAGTTTTTTCCCTTCCCTCAAAAAAAAAAAAAAAAAAAAAAAAAAAGATCAGGATGCTCAAGCATTAGACTAGTTTGTTATCATAACAATAGCGTCAATATATATATATATATATACACACACACACACACATATATATATATATATATATAGTATAGTATATATATATATATATCCAAAACCTCAGGGTAAAATCTGACTCGTGACCTAACTTTCCTTCTTTGCATTCCAAAGATTTAACTGTTATTTCTAAACAGAAAGGCAAAAAGGGGGGTGGAGACAGTTCCTGTTAGTGTAAAGCATTTAAGCTTTAATAATCGGTAGCGATATTATTTTTAATTTAATGTTATTCTTTCTAAGGAGGCAAAGAAATTAATTAAACTCTTTATAACATCGTTCAAGTCTGCAGTAAAAACATACATTAGCGTAAATACCATTGGAAGCCTTGTTTAAAAAAACGCATAAATAAAAATATCAGTAAGCACGTGCAACGAAGACAAGAATGTAACAACTTGTTTCGAAAGCGAAAGCTCCAGTCACAGACAAACTGGCTCCAGTCACTCCAGTGAAGGGGGGAACGTCTGCGCACCCACAATCAGTGTTTTAGTGCATGGGATGGCGATAAAAATTGCTGTTATATCTTTTTATCCTTTGATACTGGAAGATTTTTTTTTATTTTAAGTTGTGACTACGTTCACGTTATTGGACAAGCAATATATACGCGGCAATTAGTAGGGCGCCTTTTTTTTTTTTCCTTCTTCTTTTTTTTTTTTTTTTTTTAAGTGAATTCAATAGAACAATTTCTACAGTACAACCTACGGATCGCGGCGATTTCGAAAAACGTTATAAAAATACATAGTTCACGGCAAGACCCCGTAATCCATGACGTAGCCGCTACTTTTTTTTTTTCTTTTTTTTAATGACCAATATTCCGGAAAATCCGAGAATCCGGAATCGCCGTAGTCCCGACCATTCCGGATTTTCGGCTTTGTACTGTATATATATAATAATCAGCTTTATTAATAACAATATTTTTATTTTTCCAGGGGGGGGGGGGATTATACATAATATATAAGCATTACAAAAGTTTGCAAAATTGACAAGCATAGAATTTTCTTTTTAAACTCAAAAATTTGCATAACTGGCGCAAAAGCAGAAATTTTTATGCAAAAGTCTGTAAAATTGATACAAAATTATATTTTTTCTGATACGAAAGCCTCCAAAAGTGATACAAAAGTTGTTTTTTTCTGATACGAAAGGCCTAAACCCCTGTTGCACCACTGAAGGTGGAAAGCTTGAATTTCACAAAACTATCCCCCCCACAGGAACAGGGGTAAATAATTCAAGTGAATATCCCACTTTCTTGCTAATAGTTTAAGTACAAGGACAAATTTAAGGAGAGAAGGGTCTGGACACCCCCCCCCCTTCGAAATTTTGATTTTTATTACTAAAATGCTAATGCTGAAGTTTTTTTGTGAAAAATTCTGCCCTTTTTACCATTAGAATCCCTCCTCCAAAATTTTGGGACCTCTTCTGAATTTTTTTTTCTGGATACCTCTTTGTTTAAGTTTCCTTTAAATTTTACAATTTCCATTTGTTAATCACACTTTTTTGTAAAAACTTAATCATTTATTCCTTTTAGTACATTTGATAAATATATTATTCTTTTTTTGAAATCTTGTGATTTTTGCTTACAATTAGTGATGTAACAGATACCGGGTGTCCAGAAAAGGACTCCCTGATTTCAAAATTAAATATCTCGGAAACAAAGATCGATAGAGGAATGCAGTAAACGGTATGTTTATTGTGAAAGCTGTAAAAATTTTATACAGCAGTTTGAAATAATAGTTACAAAAGCTGCTAACAGATGGCGCTCTACGTTGTACAGCTCATTATCAGCATACATAAATGAAATAATCGTATGAAAACATTCTTTGCAAAAAATCACATCACAGTATTTTCAAAATGTTCACCATTGGCACTACAGAGGTGGTGCAAACGAAGAATGAAATTTGCCATCACATTTCGTAGTGTCTCAACAGAAATGGATTCACATGCCACACAGATCGCCAATTCAAGCTCGTCCAGCGTGGTGGGATGCTTCGGGTAGACAATGTCTTTCAATGTGCCCCATAAAAAAATAGTCACAGGAAGTCAAATCCGGCGAATATGGAAGTCAATCCATGCCTGCACCAGTAAATTTGGGATATTCTAAAGCAATGACTCGATTCCCGAAGTATTCATCAAGAAAGCGAAACACTTGTTTGGTACGATGTGGTCGGGCTCCATCTTGCATAAACCATTCAGTACGTGGTCAATCCTCTAACACTTGCTGTGTGGCGACAAATTGTTCCAAAATTGCAACGTAACGTTCACTAGTGACCGTTTCTCGAATGAAAAAAGGGCCAATAATGCCTCTGCTGCATACTGCAGCCCACACAGTAACTTTAGGAGAATACTGGGGTTTCGCTTCATACCAATGTGGATTTTCGGAACCCCAAAATCGCCAGTTCCATTTATTCATGAATCCATTCAGGTGAATGTGTGCTTCATCTGTAAACCAGATGCAGCCAACATCAAATCCTTCACTATCAATCATTGTGAGCATCTGATTAGCAAAGTCAACCCTTTGTTGCACAGCTCGTACGGGTATGGCCTGGTGAGTTTGAATTTTGAATGGAAACATGTGTAGGCTCTTTCTCAGTATTTTATGCGTGCTGGAATGCTTCAAACCAGTCTCAGATGCAATTCTACGGACGGATGACATTGGATTTTGCTGAATAATTCCAGATACTCTGGCGACATTTGCAGGCGTAACTGCAGTTTGCTTGCGGCCAACATTCCCCACTAGATCATCAGTTACACTGACTGTTCGTTGAAATTTGGCGAAGAGCATACGAATGGTTTTTGCATCAGGTCCTTTTGGAATATTAAATCGTGCTTGAAAACTGTGCCTTGTTGCCGTAGGACTCTCTTTTAGCCTGTGGTACTCTAGCACCAGAAAAACGCGTTGTTCAATGGAGTACATTGTTTTAATCTCTTCCTTCGGTACGCTAACCTCCTTTCACGCTTCAGTAGTGAAACTGATCACTCTGGGCTTCGGATCACTATTTATACTAGGCATTACGTATGGCGATTGCAGCGCCATCTGTTAGCAGCTTTTGTAACTATTATTTCAAACTGCTGTATAAAATTCTTACAGCTTTCACAATAAACATACCGTTTACTGGATTCCTCTATCTATCTTTGTTTTCGTGATATTTAATTTTGAAATCAGGGAGTCCTTTTCTGGACACCCGGTATCTGGCAAGTATCCGGTATCCGGCTGATTTTTCAATATCCGAAATACCGTGTTAATGAAGATTCCTTTCATCAAAGTATATTAGTATCTTTAGAAAATATTGTTGTGATTCAACTTACTCTCTGAAGTAAATCTAAACTTTTTAATCTATTCATTGCTTTAAAAGGAGAAAGAAAACCTCTTTCATTTAAGTTACTTATTAATATTTTCCTAAATATTATTGACACACCGGTAAAGTTAAAAAAAATATATTCCATTGTGATTTTCTTTGAAGCTACACATCCCAACCGATGAGAACAGCAGTTTTGGTTTGAAATTAATTAGGGATGTAACGAATATTCTGCCACTATTCGGTATTCGCCAGTTTTGACGAATATTCAGTTGGCTGAATAATCGTTAAGCCGAATACTGATCAGATATTCGGCCAAATATTGCTATATATTCAGCTGAATAATTTCAGAACAAAGAGAAAACATTTTTTTAAACATGTACTTTTAAATGCATTTACAAATAATATTGCTTAGTTATACTTCAATATGTTAATTTCATATTATAAAATATCCTGAGTCATTGAATTTTAAGCTGAATGAAACACAATCTAATGCAGCATTTCCCAACCAGTAGGGCGGGCCTCCTCTTCCTTGGGGGATGCAGATGGTTTGCGGTGGGGGGGGGGATGAGAAGAAAGCTAAAGAGCAAGTGGTAATGCATGCTCAAAAAATGATCTTACTTATTTTTATTTTGACTCCAAAACATTTTTGATTAAAAGTTTATTCAAACTTGACTGACAGCAGCACCGACTACGTAGGTGCTCCAGGGCTCAAGCACCCACTGAAAAAATTTTGTGGGTTCTCTGCACCCACGGAAGTTTTAGTGACAAGTCTATTTTGAAGTTCGAAGATAGGGCCAAAAAAAGACATTTATGTGGGTGCTTCGAAATTCAAGAGCTTACAAAAAATTACTTTTAAGTGCTGAGCACCAGCAATTATGTAAAGATAACCGCAACACAGTGATGTACACAAGGAAGGGTTAAACTTGCCCCCCCTCTGTCCAATTAAGTCGCTACGTAATCTTAACATTTTTATAGCATAGTGAACTTTTTTACCTTATTTCAGTACTAAAATGTTTGATTTGTTTATTCAAGTCAAACATTGGCACAACCAAGAACTATTGCTAAGATTGTTTTTAGGGGGAGTGGGGGGGAGATGTCGATAAACTGCCATGTCAAATACCAGTTTTTACCAACTTACTTAATTTTTATCAACTATATTACTTATTTTTTACTTTTGTCAACTGGATTTGCATAATTTTGTCAAGTGTACCAGAAACAGAAGTCATCAAAAGAATTAATAATAGGCATTGTAAATGTACTAGGCCGATGACTTTATTATGCATGATAGATCGGTTTTTACCAACTTACTTATTTTTTTTATCAACTATATTACTTATTTTTTACTTTTGCCAACTGGATTTGCATAATTTTGCCAAGTGTACCAGAAACAGAAAGTAAATTATTGTGTTCTTTGAAATTTCTTCACCAATTTTGCCAACTAGTTATCTTATTTTGGCAAGTTAAATAGAATTTTGGGAGTGTTAGGGGGAGACTCCCCCTATCCATCTTTAGCTAGGGCCTTGAGTGCAACAGCCCAAGCTTGTGCTGCCCAACCATGCCTTCGTGACCATGGGCTTTGGGGCGCGGATGTATATTAGGGTGATTCATAAAATTCAAGTTTTTATTTTTTTGACTCTCAACCCATAATATCATTCTATCTACTAAAATATGAATTGGTTATTAATTTCAGAATTTTTCATTGATATTTAGGGGTCGCTACCAACTCTCAAAGTTTAAAAATTAACTGCAATAACATCCTTTTGGGTCTACGCGTTTCCTTCTCTTCTCTACTTCCGGCCACCCCTATATCAAGCAAGTACCAATAAATTGAGCACCTCCCACTGCAGGAGGGGAGGGGGAGAAAAAAGAAAAAAGACATTTTATGCGTATGACATTCCCCAGCTTTAGTTAGCTGGACTGATATTTACAACATAAACAATCCTGCTTCTGACCCAGAGATAAAATCATTGAAATCCAAAGTGGTTGTGTTCGCTCGTGATGAAATATGGTTAATCGGACACACTTGCTCAGAATTAGTGCAAACAAGATTACCCTCAGTGCAAGAAGTAATGAGTTTATTTTTTCACTATAAAAATGTAATGAAAAAAGTAAATAGAGAATCGGCGTCATTAACTGCTGGTGGTGTGATGGCAATATGGGAAAAAGCAAGTATTCCCACCAAGGAAAAGCAACATGTTATCACAAAAATACTCAAATATTTCAAGGAATGGCAGAATTAAAAAAAAAAAAAAGAAAATAAGGCAAAGCGTTCAGCAACAATCAAAGAAAAAGAAAACAAGCGGCAATCAAATTTAAATGTTCTGTTTGATATAGCTCACTCTAATGCTCTAAATATAATGAATATTGACGAGGATAAGCAATTTCTTTTGAACCAAAGAAAAATGAACCGTCTTGGACGAATCGGTAAGATTGATAAACAGTATGCTAGAAAACTTTATAAACAATTAGAAAAAGAAGTTAAGTTGGAAAAAATGAAAGAAAAAGAAGCAATAAATAGACTAACTGAGAAATACGATTTATTGTCATCTTCAGGTACTTCTTCTACAGAGGACAGGAGTGATAGTGACATGAGTCAAAGTCGTCCTAATTCTCCGAAGCCAGGACCTTCTTCAAGCAAAGATTTTTCGATACCAAGGAAACGAGGCCGAAAAACAATCCTAGATTCTAATTTAGCAACTAGTCTCGATGTCGCTAAATTGAGCGAAAGGAAAGCAACTGTTGTTTTGACATCTACACTCAAAAGTCTAGGCTGTAATGTATCAGAATACAACGTAAGCTATTCCTCTGTACGTTGCCAAAGAATGAATAATAGACTGCAGCTTGCTGAATCAATAAAATCTGATTTCCAACCCCAAACTACACTAACTGTGCACTGGGATGGAAAAATGCTCGAGGACATACCAGGGCATGAAGTAGTAGATCGTCTACCAATCTTAGTATCTGGAAAAGGAGTGGACCAGCTCTTGGCCGTTGCTAAGCTTCCAGATGGCAAAGGAGAAACCATGGCGTCTGCTATTTTCGAGACAATTTCATCGTGGAACTTACGTGATAAAATAAGATGTATGTGCTTCGACACAACGGCATCTAATACTGGGCGAATAAACGGAGCCTGTATTCTTTTGGAACAAAAAATGCAAAAAGAATTGATTTGGCTCCCTTGTCGGCATCACATCTTAGAAATCGTACTGGAAGCTGTCGTAGTATCAGCTATTGGACCATCCAGCGGTCCTGAAATTATAATTTTCAAAAAATTTAAGAGCCGTTGGACAAAAATAAATCAGGAAGACTTCAAAACTGCAATTTTTGAACCATCTACTTGAAATTGCGTTCACACTGCTGCGACCGATATAATTACTTTTGCTCAGAATCAACTACAACAATTTCAGCCTCGTGACGATTACAGGGAGCTCCTTCATTTAATCATTATCTTTTTAGGAGGGATTCCTGAAAGCGGTATCTCATTCAAAGCCCCTTCTGGAATGCATCGTGTGCGTTGGATGGCGAAAGCTGTATATGCATTGAAAATGTTTCTATTTAAGCACCAGCTTAAGATCACAATTAAAGAAGCTAAGGCCATTACGGATATCTGCATATTTGTTGTACTTGTCTATGCAAAATACTGGTTTACAGCGCCAGTGGGCTTATATGGCACCTGAAAATGACCTGAAGATTTTGAAGGACATAGTTGAGTTCGAAAAACATGATACAGTTTTAGCCAAAGTCGCCGGGAAAAAGATGTTGGGTCATCTTTGGTATCTTTCTGAAGAACTGGTTGCTCTAGCTTGTTTTGATAAGCGAATTTCTAATGAAACAAAACGCAGAATGATTTTAGCACTGAATAACGAAAGTTCGGAAAACAGTCCTAAAAAGGCATCTTTGAGGTATGATGCAATCAAAAATCAAAATATCGAAGATTTCGTTACAACAAATACAATGAAATTTTTCAACACGACTGGTATTTCATGCGAGTTCATACAAAAAGATCCTGAGCTGTGGGAAGAAGAAGAAAGCTACAGGTCAGCTAAAGAAATTGTACAAAACACGAGAGTCGTTAATGATATAGCTGAACGAGGTGTTGCTTTGATGGAAGAATACAACAAATTACATACAAACGATGAGGAGCAGAAGCAGTACTTGATGTTGTTAGTTAAGAATTATAGACAGAAAAACCCCAACGTCAGTAAGTCAAATTTTATATAACATTTTTTCTTTCTTTCTACTTCGAGGTTTCAACACTGTTATTTAGTATCTGCATTCATAAAACTGTATTCTGATTGTAATAAAATTATTTATTTAAAAATTTATCGTTTTTGCTTCATTTCTCATATTTCAAAATTCGGTAGCGACCCTTAAATATCAATTAAAATTTTTTAAAAAAATACTGGTATGTTTTCTAGTGGAATAGACCATTTTTAAGGGTTGAGAGTTAAAAAAAAGGGAAATTTTTTTTGGGGGGTCTTTTATGAATCACCCTAATGTATATGCATCAGCCAGGTGGTCAGCCTGATGCGAAGCTACCAGTGTTTGACCCCAAGCAAGCTTGGTCTTTGTTTTATAGACCTACTCATGGAATGAAAGGCTGAGTGAACCTTACCCAGCCCGGAATTCGAACACCAGACCTGTGGGACGGCAGCGTTATGCAATGTTCTGACCGTTTAACCACTGGGCTTCAATTTGTTTATTAGTTGTGTGATATTTTTATAAGTTTCACCTTCTTCGAAAGAAAACCTTCATCGAGGCCAAATCTGCATGCGTTCTTTGGTATGGATGCAGATAAGAGTACTTTAAGACGGGGAGGGGGGATTTCTTGCATTTGTAAGGGAGGGGCTCATATCGTCATTTCAAACGTTTTTACACTTTAGTACTGAAACAGTAATAATAAAAAATCAATATCCTATAGAAATGTTCACTATACAGATAGCTAGAAAGAGGGGCCCAATACTCCACCTATTTCCAGTGGCGGATTAAGATAGCGCGAGGCCTGTAGCAAATGTTACCAAGGGGCCCCATGTTCAGTGACGCTGCTTTTTTTTTTTTTTTTTTTTTTGACAGGGAGGAGTTTACCCTCACATTAAAGTAGAATAGATAAATTTAATGAGGAAATAAATTGTGCTAATTATATTATAATTTATTTTTAAAGCTAATAAATTAGTTGATGTTATTACTAATGCCAATGAAATGCAAATAAAACTAAAACTTCCCACTAGTTAGATTTTGGAGGTATTTATCCCAACCTTTTCTCCTGATTAGGTGCCCTCAATTTTAATTTTATGTTATTTATTTATTTATTTTTCTTTTTGAGGGGGGGGGGTCTAAATAGATAATGAGCCTGACAATGCTTAAAGGTATTTACACTGCCCGACATTGAAAATGCAACACCCATAGGAGTGGCCAGAAAGTGTTAAAACTCGGCAAGCAGAGAGAGACAGCAGTGAACAATAAGTGATCTTTATTTCAAAATGATATGCATAATACAGAGGGAGAGCAGCATCGCCTTAGTAGGTTGTTGGACCACCGTGGACGGCGATACATGAAGCAACACATCTAGGCAAGAGTGCCAGCAGGATCATTTCCAGGGAGGTGCACCCAAAATATATATATATATATATATTGTGACAAGTCACTGTGATTGAATAACAGTTAATTGGTATTTTTATCTATGTTTAACTGTAACCTGCACTGGCAACACGATTAGCATTACAGCATGAGTGTTAGCTGATGACGCATGGACTGGAGATACCGGCAACTGCTTAATTAATTATATTTGTGTATTTAACTTAATAAAAGATTTTTAATGTTGATTTTAGTGATTTTTTAAAACTAAAGGAAATCAAGAAGTTGTCAGGAATCGTGCCGAAGATTTAAAGCGGATGTAAAAAGCTGTACAGTGCGCATGCACATGGAACTTAGTGTTCAGTGATGAAAATCTTCAAGCCGCCTGGAGAAATGAATGTCTCCATTGGTAATGTAGCGGATAATTGGACGAAATGGCATCAGAAATTTGTGAACTTCCTATTTGCTTCCAAAAAGATCGGCAAAGAGGATGCGACAAAAATCGCCATTCTCCTAAATCTTCTGGGTGATGAGGGTGTTTCCATATTTAACACCTTCAAATTTGAAGGAGATGATAACAAGAAGTTCGACAAAGTGATTCAAAAGTTTGAAGAACATTGTGTTCCGCGGAAAAATGTGGTGTTTGAGCGATACAAGTTTTTCTCTTGTACACAGATGGAAGGCCAGTCTGTGGATGTTTATTTAACTCATCTAAAGACGCTAGCTTCATCCTGTGAGTTTGGAGAGCTGGAAGATTCGCTGATAAGAGATAGAATCGTCCTTGGGCTACATGATAAGTCTCTCCAGGAAAGACTTCTGAGGGAACCCAAGCTGTCACTGCAGAAAGCTACAGAGTTTGTCCGAGCAGCAGAGGCAACCAAAGCACACATAAAAAGGATCACCGATCCGACAGTGAAATCTGACGTGGATGTTGTAAAAGTTCAGAAGAGTAATTGTCAAAAATCCTCTCGGGTAATTCCGTCAACTAGCAGTGGTGCATTTAATTGTACTAAGTGTGGAAGAATCCATAAGAAAAGAGAATGTCCTTTGTTCAATAAACTATGTAACTCGTGTAAAGGTAAACATCATTTTGCAGCAATGTGCAAGAACTCAAAAAATAAGAACTTTAAAAGAGTTAATGAGATCGAAAATGAGGAAAATGATTTTCATTTGTATATAGATAGTGTGCAAAATATTAATTCTGTTGACAAAATGTGGGTAAAGAGAATACACATTGAAAATAATGAAATAGAGTTCAAACTTGACACAGGGGCAGAAGCCAATGTTTGTTGCCCTTGTCAGTGTATAAAAAAATGTGTTTTCCCACTAGCAAATAGCTCAAAGAAACTAATGTGACATTGGTTTCATATGGTAATTTCAGGCTCAAACCTGAAGGTGAGTTGGTTTTGAAATGTTCTGTTAGTAATAATGTTGACATTCCATTAAATTTTATTATTGTTAATGTATCATCCATGCCAATATTGAGTTTAAAAGCTTGCCAGGCACTTAATTTAATTAGAAAAATTTATGAAGTTGCTTTAATGTGTAAAAATGTTGTCATAAAGAATAACAATGAAATATTTAAAGGGTTAGGTAAATTTCCTGGAGATCCATATCACATTGAATTAAAACCGGAGATCAAGCCAGTGATAGAGCCACCCAGGCGTATTCCCTTATCACTTAATAGGAAGCTTAAGGAAACTTTAGATAACTTAGAATCACAAGGGGTGATTAGAAAGGTTAACAAACCCACAGACTGGGTCAACAGTCTCTTAATAGTTAAAAAACCAATTGGGAGTTTACGAATTTGTCTAGATCCTAGAAATCTCAATAAGGCAATTAAGAGAGAGCATCATATTATCCCTACTGCAGAAGAATTAATTACAGTAGACTCTCTGAAATCCGCACACCTTGGGACCAAGGGGTTTGCGGATTATAGAATTTTGCGGATTACAGATCATTGTTTTGTTTACATTTTTTCTTACTATAGTTATGAAGCAACAGAACATTTTTAATGGCTGAAATTAATTATACGGTCACACTTAGTTTAATTATTAAAGAATTTATTAAAATATATGAAAAAAAATTAATTTTATTTTACAAAACTTTTGCAGACTGAAATTTTTCTTGAAGAAGGCTTAAACTTTCATATTTTAATTTTATATTACTATTTTTTTAATTTTGCAAACATGGAATCAATTGTTGTTTGTTTTAGGGCTTTTGATTTGTGTTTAAATATTTTTTCCTGGAGTCTGTTTATTGTCATTATTTCTTGTGGTGATGCCAATGAATAATTTTGGATGAATTCTAAATATTTATAGCCTAAAGATAAGCCTTCTTCAAGAGAAATTTTTTGAAATTTTCTCTTTCTTTCAATAAAAAATGAAAATCAAAATAATACGTTTCGTTAACTGAGTGTGCGAGATTGTCTCTTAGAATCTTTTCTGGGACTATATTCCGTATACGGTGCTTTGTTTACATATCAATGTTTTGATTACAAATCATTGCCGAACAATCTGACGCGAGAGTGAGCGATGCACCGCCAACTGCCGGTGGTAGTTGTGACTGGCAACCATAAAGAATACATGTTTCGTCAGGTTTGGGAATTTGAAATTGTTTGCGTTATTGATGGAAGTGTATGAAATGTGTTATGTTAATATAAGAAAAGAATTTGTGTGTGTTTGTTAGAAATATAGTACGTTATAAGCCGGTGGGTGTTGGGGACATTTCTGAGCGGTTATTTAAAATAAAATAGAGGTAAGTGCTCTTTTTTAACGAATCTTTGCAATGTTTAAGGTTTTTAATGTGAATTTTAAATTGATATTTGAAGTGTTTATGTTTTCGTAAGTGCTATTTACGTGCTATTCTAATCATACTCACTTTATAAGAGATGTACAACTAGGTTGTTTAATCCACCGATGTTTTTTTGAGTTGAAAACGGGCCAGTGTTTGCCCAGTTTACATTAGCTGTACAACTAGGTTGCTTAGTTCACTGTTGTTTTTTTTTTTTTAGTTAAAAACGGTCCACTGGTTGCGTAGTTTACATAGCTGTACAACTAGGTTGCTGAATCCACTGAGGTTTTTTTAGTTAAAAACGGTCCACTGGTTGCATAGTTTACATAGCTGTACAACTAGGTTGCTGAATCCACTGAGGTTTTTTTAGTAAAAAACGGTCCACTGGTTGCATAGTTTACATAGCTGTACAACTAGGTTGCTGAATCCACTGAGGTTTTTTTAGTAAAAAACGGTCCACTGGTTGCATAGTTTACATAGCTGTACAACTAGGTTGCTGAATCCACTGAGGTTTTTTTAGTTAAAAACGGTCCACTGGTTGCTCATTTTTGTGGAATATATGTGTAATTTTAATTTGCTGATAGTGGAAAATGGTTGGGGACAGTCGCTGGAGCTTGGCGGCCGCCAAGCTCCAGCGACTGTCGCCATGTTTACATGGGGTGCGCACCGACTTGTATGATTTTACCCTTTTCTGTCAGCTAATCATGCTTTCATTTTACTGCTCAGACTTTGTTAGATGGGTTAAAAGAACAATTTTAATTAGATATATGCAAAAAATATGAAAAATAGCATAAAATTTCTTTTAATTCTACAACTTAACTCACCCGTAATTTCCTAGTGTTACTTAACTGTTAACTGCAAATTTCACTGTTTACATCAAAAAATTATCGTGGATTATAGAGAGTTGCGGATTATAGATGTGCGGATTTCAGAGAGTCGACTGTAGTAGGTTAGAAGGAAAAGAGGTGTTCTCTGTCCTTGATTTAAAAGACGGATTTTGGCAGGTGCCTTTAGATGAACAAAGTGCAGATCTATGTACTTTCAATACCCCATTTGGTAGATATCAATTTTTACGAATGCCCTTTGGAATTGCTTCAGCTCCTGAAGTATTTCAGAAAAGAAATTTAAATTTGTTTGATGACATCGAAAATGTTGAAGTTTATTTTGATGATGTCATCATTACAGGGAGAAATGAACAGGAGCATGATAAAACCCTAACAAAAGTTTTGAATAGAGCAAAACAGTGCAACATAAAATTTAATCCCGATAAATTTCAATTTAAGGTGTCTGAGGTTAAGTATATAGGGCAAATAATATCAAAAGAGGGAATAAAAGCTGATCCACAGCACATAAAGGCTATTACAGACATGCAGGGCTGTAACCAGAGGGGGGGCTACGGGGGCTGAGCCCTACCTAGCCGGCTTTCAGCCCCCCCCCCTAAGATTTACAAAAATTTTTGTAAATTTACAGATAAATACGAAATTGTGGAAACGACTGATTTTTAACAATCGCTAAATTTTACATCATAAAAAATGGCCATTGTTTTGGGAGAATTTCTCATCACAATGGCCAGATTTCTATACATACGGTTAATTATTTTGCTGTTCTTGGCTGCATGTAGTATCGGTTTTCGGATTTTTCCGAGTACATGAAACTGCCGGTTTCCTTTTAAGTTCCTTACAATTATATTTAAAATGAAAAATAAATGCACTTTTCAGTAAATTTTTATTCCAAAGTTTAATTGTTAACATTTTTTATTTTACAGAGTTTATTATTATTGGATAGCATTAAATGGATTGCAAAAGGCACAATTAACTAGTAACTACGTCTTGTGAATTATTGTTGTACAAAAAATGACTCTAACCGATATCCTATACTACATTCGCTCAAAATATATCATTTAAATATTTTTAATGGAATATCAATGAAAAATTTATTAACATAATGAATGTTAAATATTTTAAAAACACGGTGTTTTTTGAAGCAAATACTCTAGAAGAAAAAATGTGCAAATTAAAAAACACCCCCCTTCCGCCTACTAATACTTATATTTGTTCCGCCCCCCCAAACTAGATTCAAAGCCCTACCTAACATTTCATCCTGGTTACGGCCCTGCAGACATGGAAACTCTTACTGATAAAGGGGGTGTTAGAAGGTTTCTCGGCATGGTTAATTATGTATCTAAATTCATACCAAATGCATCTATTGTAACTTCTCCTTGAGAAACCTGTTAAAAGATAATGTAGAGTTCAGTTGGTTTGCTGAGCATGAAAGTGCTTTTAAACAAGTAAAATGTCTGTTGAGTTCCTCAGGTGTTCTAAAGGTATTTAGTAGCTCTAAGGAGGCTATAATACAATGTGATAGCTCGAAAGATGGTTTGGGGGCATGTCTTATTCAAGAGGGTCACCCAGATAATATGCATCCCGAAGTCTCACTGAGACAGAGCAAAATGAGAAAGAGATGTTAGCAATAGTTTTTGCGGTAGGAAAATATCATAATTTTGTTTATGGGAAAAAGTTCAGAATCCAAACTGATCACAAACCTCTTACAAGCATTGTTAATAAACCTATGTGTAACATTTCAACTAGATTACAAAGAATGTTAATGAAATTATTAAAATATCAGTTTGAGATTGTATATGTTAAAGGTAAAGAAATGTATCTTGCAGATACTCTTTCTCGAGCATATATCAAAGGCCAAACTCCTGATATGCTGAATATAATTCATAGTGTTAGGTATTTTCCAATGAGTGAAAGTAAATTGTCGCAATTTAAATCAGCCATACAGGAGGATGAGGTGTTAAAAACAGTGTATGAGTATTGCAGTAAAGGTTGGCCTGAAAACCCTAAGCAATTATCTGGGGAAATTAAACGTTATTGGACACTAAGAAAGGACTTGTGGTATGTAGAGTGTGGGTTAATAATGCTTAAAAATAAAATAATTGTACCTGTGGGGTTAAGGAAACAAATGCTTGAACTTATTCATGAGGGGCATTTTGGAATTGAAAAATGTAAATCAAGAGCAAGGGAAATTATGTACTGGCCCAAAATATCAGAAAATATTGAGTCTGTTGTAGCTGAATGTGAAGTGTGTAATAAATTTAAAAGAGCTAATATAAAAGAACCTCTTTTACCACATGCTGTTCCTATGCGAGCATTTCAGAAAATTGCATTAGATATACCTGAGTTCAGAAATGTAAATTACTTAATAATTGTAGATTATTACTCAAAGTGGATAGAGATAGAAAAATTGACCACAAAGACAATTTCAGAAATAAAGCAAAAACTTAAAATCTGTTTTTCCAGGTATGGAATTCCATCTGAAATTGTTAGTGATAACTCTCCTTTTAATACTTATGAGTTTAAAGCTTTTGCTAAAGACTGGGATTTTGAATGTATTTTTGTTAGTCCTAGATTTGCACAGAGTAATGGGTTAGCTGAAAGGGCAGTGGGAATTGTAAAAGCCATTTTTCGGAAAGCTTTTGAAGATCATAAAGAGTGGGTAATTGGCTTAATGGAGTATAGAAATACACCAATAGCAGGCTTAAACTTATCACCAGCTCAAATGATGTTCAATCGTAGGTAGAGCTGAAGCAAACCGCATGTATTCGGTACTAAGATACGGATAATCACTCAGACTCGAAGTAACGAATTGTTACTTTTCGGTTGATATCGTTACTCGATCCAAAGGTTTCGGATCGAGCAGCTTCGAACTTCGAATACAGACTGCCAGGCGAGGCGAACTAGGGGGGAAACAGGTTCCAGTAATCGAGTACTAATATCTTCTGTTATTTGTTACTGGATATCGGATCGCGGTTTCAAGGGGGAAAATGACTTTCGAGTGTGCATTTCGGATCGACCAGGTTCGAACTTCGAATACAAGACTGCGGGAGGGAGAAAATGAATTTCGGTATTTGAGTAATAGTATGTTCCGTTCCGTTACTAGATACCGGAAGTATTATGGATTCTCGCTGTTTGAAGGGAAAAATCAGTTTCGGTATTTGAGTAGTAGTATGTTCTGGTTGCAATTCGTTTGTGCCGAGCCGGATGGTATCGTTTTGATGAGGTTTGGAAGAATCCGTATGCATCGTTACAGTTATGGAGATGGATATACTATCTGCTGCTCTATTGATATGGGTCGTACAATGGGGGGATAGGATCTGGTGTATAGCATGTTCTTATGCACAGTTGAACTTTTTTTGCGGGGGGGGGAAGGGGGTGTTCTTATAATTGTAGAGGAGCAATACATATAAGAGAAGCATGTTAGTAAGGGGTGCTAATTTCGGGCTTTCTAACATTTTGGTACTAAATAGTGGTGTAATCAGAATTCTTTCTTTCAGGGTGGTTCCGAAGCAGGATTGCGAACTTAACTTTTTCTTTTTTTTTTTAGCTAGAATTGAAATATGAGTAATAAATAACAAATTATTTAAATACACCTTTTAAAAAATATATTTTTATAAAGTAAACGAATTCACACATTTTTATTATTTAAAATATTATTTGGAACTAAAAAAAATATTTAGCATGGAAACCTAAACACATTTTTTAAGTATGTAATTCTCATTGAATAAAACAATTTTAATTTAAAATATGGTAATTTTTAATTTACTTCGAAAAATGGTCCGGCAAAAGAAGTTTTTGATATGAAATAAGAACTCACAAATAATAAAGATATTATGCTTTTAGAGACGCAAAGTAGTTGATATCATACTGAGATCCCCTGCCCTGTGAATTTTATATATGTGGCCCAATCCCTGGATCTCAGTATTCGAGAACCCGCTCTCAGAAAAAACACGAGTCACAAGCTTTCCTTTACACTTTTTATGATAAGAATGAACAGGTTAAACCAGCGTTCAGAATTAAAAAAAAGGGGGGGTTGAGAAGAAAAAAGAATGGCATATGTCTTTGGAAGATTTCTATGTGCACTCAGTAATTCGGATAATTTAGCATTGTATAAAACCATAAATGTGTATAAAAACAATCTGTAAATCAGAGAAAATAAGCTCTAAATACAACTTTGTACAACTTCGCTAAAAAAAATTCTTTTTGGTTATGGGTTTATGTATGGGCGGCATATACCCATAACAACACTGTCCCGGATGTGTTGTTATGGGGCACTATATGTAACACCCTATTACCGATTCTATTAGTAGTAACGAAAGTAACGAGTAACGAATAGCGAACATCTAAGTAACAAATATATACGGATACTCATTTTGTCGTTACTTTTACAGCACTAATCGTAGGTTAAGAACAAAATTGCCCATTTCATCAAAATTGTTGAACCTTGAAATATTTGCAAACCTTAATAAAAAGATTGCAATACGCCAGAAGAAGCAAAAGCATTATTATGATAGAGGGTCTTCTAAACTTCAACCCTTAATGCCAGGTGAAGACATATTAGCATTTAATTTTGTAAATAAAACATGGGAACCAGACAAAATTATTTCTGTACATAAAAATCCTCGATCATATCGCATAAAAAACTGCAAGGAGGAATTGTTTGTTAGAAACAGAAAGCATCTCAGACAAACTAAGAGTTGTGTTAGGATATCTGAAAGCTATGATTATGATAACAGTTTAAGTGATGAATCATCAGTTGAAGTAATTGATAATACAAATCACACACAAACAGTTGATCCTCTAAGTAACTGAACAAGACCTTTGAGAACTCATAGAAGACCACAATACTTGAATGATTATGTAGTAAATTAAATTGCATTCTTATGTTATTTTTGTATTTAATCTAGTATAATTTATAATTGTATAATACTGAAATTTTGAGTAAGTATATTGTTTATTAAGTGATAACTATTAGAGATGAGTTCGGGCTCATTTTTTTGAAGCCCGAACAATATTATTTAAGTCGGAGCCCGAGCCCGAAATTTCAGCTGAAGATAAATAAAATTCAATAAAATTCAAAGAAGTAATTCTTTGATAGAATAAAATAAATTTTGCGAATTAATTTGTACAAATTAAAGACAAATATAGT
Source organism: Cheiracanthium punctorium (assembly GCA_038373885.1). Lineage (NCBI taxonomy): Eukaryota > Metazoa > Arthropoda > Arachnida > Araneae > Cheiracanthiidae > Cheiracanthium > Cheiracanthium punctorium. Next base: position 47,877 of record JAWZYV010016877.1, on the reverse strand, counting down.
TGGAAATTTTTAATGCACTTTCTAATTCTTTATATCCATGTTTATGAAATAATGTCGGATCTCATGACTAACTAAGCAATATAAGCCGCCGCTCTGAAATACTCAAAGATCTTCACGCGCCTTCCAGGCACCCGTGCCGCTATTTTTACTTTCCGAACATGTACCATATAAGGAAAGTATTGTAATCATGAAAAATTCGACTTCGAGATTTTAGTGTATTTACACGTTTTGAGATCTTCTGAATTCATTTATGCTATTTTTATGAGATGTATGTATGTATGTATGTGTGTGTGTGTATATGTGTTTGTGTGTATGTGAGTGAACACGATTGCTCCTAAACGGGGCATTTGATTGAGCTCAAACTGGGTATATATGTCATAAACCACCGTCGCAAGACCGGTATGGATTTTGGTGTGTGTAGGACTTATAGTTTTTCTACAGGGCTACGACAAAGATTTCTTTTACATTATGCTTATTTGGGGGGGGGGATTTCTTCAAAGTGCACTAGCGTTTAAACGGTACATTCGATTGAGCTCAAATTGGGTATATATGTTATAAATCACCATCTTAAGACCGGTATTGATTTTGGTGTGTATAGGACTTATAGTTTTTCTACAGGGCTACGACAAAGATTTCTTTTATAGTATGGCATAATGGCATATGGGGAGAAATTCTTGAAAGTGCGCAAGCGTTTAAACGGTGCATTCGATTGAGTTTCAATTTGGTATATATGTTTGAATTATTCATCGATTAAAATTTATTTAAATACTTGCTAATGATCTTAATTGTAAGTGTTCGGAAAGCCGAGTGGAGTCACTCCAGATTTTTTTTTTTATAAGTACTTTGATTTTCCATATGAATCACTTTTTAAAAATCTGTTTCAAGGATTGTTCAATAAAATAGAAATTTTTCACGAGCCCGAGCCCGAACGCAATTGTGAATTACAGAGCCCGAACCCGGTTCGGGCTCGGGCTGAGCCCGTCTCATCTCTAATAACTATTGCATCTCCTATGTTCTGATTGCAAGTCATTAATTGAATTAGCTTAAGAGGGGGATGTGACAAGTCACTGTTATTGGATAACAGTTAATTGGTATTTTTATCTATATTTAACTGTAACCTGCACTGGCAACACGATTAGCATTACAGCATGAGTGTTAGCTGATGACGCATGGACTGGAGATGCCGGCAACTGCTTAATTAATTATGTTTGTGTATTTAGCTTAATAAAAGATTTTTAATGTTGATTTTAGTGATTCTTTAAAACTAAAGGAAATCAAGACATATATAATATATATAAATTTATTTATTGCTTCTGGATTTTCATATTTAATTTCATGGTTACATATTATATCTGTTATTAAGTGCTTTCAATTAATATTTCACTTGGGATTCCATATTACGTAAGTTAAGCTATTTTATATTATATATATATATATATATACACATATATACATGGTGTTCCTGAATTCATAGGCCAAACTTTAAGAATAAAATGAATTTAAAGAAACATTTTTTGTATAGCAGATTAGCAGTATGGGGTTAGAAATAAAAAGTGTCGATGGAAATATAGCAAATGCAAAAAAAATGAAAAAGCTCTACTGTAAATGCTCAAATGGCCTGGTAGCGTCTAGCAAGCGATTGGCGTACCCTTTCAAAGATGCCAGGTGTTCCACTAACGGTTGCAGCGGTTATTAAAGTTTTGCAATGAGGCCCTCATCTATGTCAACTGGAGTCTCGTAAACGAGTGCTTTGAGGTGTCCCCAAAAGCAAAATTTAATTAATCTAATGAATGTGCTGGCCAAGCGACTAGTTCAACTTGTCCAATCGATCGGCGGTCAAAGATGACAATGGGGTAATTAAGCACATTATTTGTGAAATAGTGTTTAACTATGTAAAAGATATTTTTTGTGTGTTTTCAAGTATGTACAAATAATATAAAATGAATTTTAATTAGTCTTTATTTAGTATTTAATTTAATTACAAATGTGAAAAGCAACATTTTATTTACAATTAAAATGAAATTTTAAAAAATGTAATATTCGGCCTAAACTATGTGCTGAATATTCGGTATTCAGCCTGAGCTATTGGCCGAATATTCGGTATTCGGCAAAATCAGTATTCGTTACACAGAAGCGTAGCATGCCTTGGCGGGGCCTCGTATAAAAATTTGTTTGGGGGCCCTTAGTAAGGGTAAAGATTTCTCACAAAAGAAAAAAAAAATGTTTGCATAAAATTAAAAGAAATATTTATTCATCATACTTATCTATCTGTCACTTTTTCTAAAATTTTTACAAACAATTCAAATTAAATATACACTCTCTTTGCCTTTTTTTCGGCAAACTGATTTATTAAATCATTTATAGCTGATGATGACTTTAGTTTTTCTAAAGCTTCTGCCTCTGTGGACAATAGTGACAGGTCTGACAGGCGTTCCTGTCCCATCGAAGTTCTAGGTAATTTTTTATCAGTTCTAATTTTGAAAAACTTCTTTCAGCAGTTGCGGTTGTAACTGGAAGGGTCAAGAATAAAAAGCATGCTGTTATTACCTCCGGAAAACTGGATGCAAGACTATTGAATTTTATCATCAATAATTCAAGGAGTTCCTTAATGGAATGAATTTTTTGAATTTCAGATTTTAAAAATGTTTTTAGAGCCTTTAATTGGTCATAAAGATTAACAGATGTCTTTACTGTATTTAGCCGACAGTTTACCGGAAGCGTTTAATATCTCTTCGTTTGAAGAAGACAGAAGTTTTTCCGGTTGTAATATTTCGAACATACTACTCAGGTCGCAAAGGCTCTGAAATCTCTGTTTAGTTTGATAAATTAATATATCTAAACAGCAATATAAACATAGATTTTGAAATAGGATTCCGGGTCTGAAATTCTCTCATCTTGTGATAACTCATTAAAAAAAAAAAACACTTCGTTATCATTCGCATTTTGCTTTTAATAACAGTTGTTACCCTCCACTCTTTTGCTAAATCTTTGGACTCATTTAGCAAACTATTGAATGAATTTTGATTTTTTAATTCGTACAGTCTATTCAAAAGATTACTTAATAAAATACTAGTTTTCTGTAAGTCATTATTTTCATGGTGTAGAGCTTTAGAAACAGGATTAATGATTTCAAATAGTGAAGGGGAAAATGTGACAAGCACTAAGAAATGATCTCTCTAAAATGTTAATTATAATTTTACATTCTTCACGTACATCTTTTTTTTTTTTTTCGAAATTAAATTTAGTTGGTACAAATTTTTCATGATTAATAAATAATTTTTCTTTACCGCTAATAAAGCGTCATTCCTTGAAGACCATCTGGTAGGACAAACCTTTTTAAGGGTAATTAAATATATTTTTCAGATGAATCGTCACATAACATTGCCCAGTGTTGATGGGATTGCGACTTAAACGGGGGAAATCCCGCAGCCCACGATAACCGATGTAGAGTGTTGCCAGCTTTTGAACGCATGCTTTATGCAGAAAAAAAGAAATTGCTTTTTTGACTTTTTCCATTTCTTAAAAAAAAAAAGGAAGTTTTTATTAATTTTTGCTTATGCACGTTGGGGGCCCCATATAATTGATACGGCGGTAGCTACGCCCCTGTTGTTACATCTCTAATAATTTTGTGAAGGGCCATTTTAATTGATTGTAATTTTGTGAAGGGGCTGTATAATGGACCAATTTTTGTCTGCATCAATACCTGAATTTACATTTTCTGCAGCAGTTTAGTATAGTTTTAAACCTGCAAAAGAATTTAATTTGAGAGAAAAAAGGTAACTCCAAAAGTGAAATATACATCCCGTTTAACAGAATGGGTATTGTAACATGAAAATGGTGACAAAATATGTAATAAAAATATAATTCATAAAATTTCAAAATTTGAAATTTAAAATGTTTTTTTTTTTAATTTCCCAATATCATAAAAAGTGAAACTAATTCTCTTTATTTTTCATCATATTGTTTAACTAATGATTTTTGTATATGTGCAGTTATTATACAATAGAAGACCCAAAATTCACACAGCTTAGTTCCAAACCTTCTGCAGATTTTGGGTTTCAATTTTGCAGATTTTGAGTTTCAATTTTGCAGATTTTCAGAAGTCCACAATTTTTTTTTTTTTTTTAATTTCCCTCCATCCCCACCAGATAATAATCATAAAAAAATTGGAAGCAAATCATTTAGCTTATAATTATAATGTAAAAATATGGAGGAATATACTAAAAACAAAATTATGATATTATATGAAGGGTCCACGGGAAGAACGATGAGAGTCCAATACAGCTGATTTTCCAAAAATCGAAAGGTGCATGGGACTTTTATCATTCTTCCCCATGTAAACTGTATCGTTGGGCTATTTTTTCAGTGTATTCTCATCGTTCTTTCCCCTTATGGGTTCGGATATTAATAGTGCCACCAATGAACAACAGAATGCAGTAGAAACCTCAACATTGAAGAAAAGTGGACCCTCTCATTCTTCCCGTGGACCCTTCATATATAAATTATTTAAACTTTTTAAACATTCGTTGTGAATAATAGTTTAAAACTTTGTTGAAATTGTAGCTTTTTTTTCCCCCTCCCATACTGTCATTAATCTCTTCTGTGATACAGCTTTGCTGCTCTATCAATCTGAGATATTCTTTTTTCTGTGCCAAATCTTCATTAAATGTTATTTTATCAATCTTTTGATCATCTCGAGAGTAGTTACTAGTTACTTTGTCTGAGTGTATCTTGTGTCTATAATTCAGTGTCAATTATGTCACTGTCAGTCATCTGAAGGTTTTCAATGGTATCATCAGGATTCACAAATTCTAAAGTATATATTTCTAGTAGGAATTACTTATTAATTTTACTCTGTGGTTATACTGCAGTTTTCTGAACTTGCAGCTAGCAGGGCAGATTTTATTGTTCACATTGAAAAGACAGTGCAGGTTTTAGAGCTTTGTAGATTTTGGGTATTTTGCTGACTATATACCATAAACCAGGGTCACTTTGTGACAAGTGGGTTGACTTTGTGATGCATGATCAATTTTTCTTATTTTGAATCTTGCTTGGGAACGTAGGGCAAAACAGGAAATGGGCCCTGCCATGAGTTGTTATCACCAGTTCTAGTGTCTAGAGGTCCCCTGTCGAACTCTTAGTGCCTTGATCCCTCTAATCAGAAACATTGTTGTCAAGCATCACTTTGGAAACATGGTGTGTTTACCTTCAACTTTGATTTGCACAACAAAATACAGAAGAGAATATTGTTTAATGGATAATTATTACTAAACATTAATATACTATTATATAGAACATATTGCAAATTAATTGAATGAATTTTTAATCAGTTAGTAATCGTTATGTAAAAATCAGATTAGCGGGGTGGCTTTGTGACAGCATTTGTGATATGTCACTTGCAGTACCAATACATAATATTTTTAAATGCCGAAAACACATCAAAAGAAGTTGGGCTCAAAGATGATCAGATCCTTATCCACACACACACAAGCTTCACTCACGGAAACAGAATATGTTCAAGGAGATCATATTCTGTTAACTTTGGAGGAGATTTTTTCCCAAGAAAAGTGGTAGGGAAGAGACTAGGCTATGTAATTGTCAGTGCAATGGAAAAGAGTGGAAACAATTGGAAGTGGCCCTTGAAACTCCACTCAGTTTTGCATCAAAAATAAGTTTTGTTTTGTATTGATCTTCCAAAAAAAAACTTAATAATAGAAGACTGCTTTAAGTTATTTGACAAATCGTTCAATTAGATTAAGATTTAAAAATTCAGACTGATTCAGTTAAGTTTAAAAAAGTGTTCATATTTCATGATACATCCAGTTTTCTTATCCCAACCTAAATGCATAATTTACTGTATTTAAATCTTTTAACCCTTTCATTTAAAACTGTAAAAGTGGTTTTAAATACAAAGTATGTGGTCTAACTTTGCAATATTTCTTTCTGTCATACATTTCTAATACAAAAAGAACTTATCTCAAAGAGGTAGGGGGTGAGTTAGTGACAACTTTTAACACTAATAATTAAAAAATGGTTGAAGCAACAAAATTTATGTATATGCACAGTTTTGTAGGGGAAGGTTGGGATAACCCAACTCACTGACTATAAAGTCAGGGTAACGAAATATAATGTTACAACATAGAAACCTCAAATTCTGTCATAAGGTCACCCCGGTCTACAGTAATAAATTAATCATTTCATGCTCTTTTTTATTGTTGTTATTCTTTAAAAAAAACTAAAGTATTTTTTAAATATCTCTCGACTAGAATATATTACAAATTATGCTGTTACCTCAAGAATAATAATATAAAAGTAAAGTATTAATATCTCTTTTGAAAAGGCATTTTAACACTTTTATAAGTCCTCAAAACTCATGAATTATGAAATGTTCAGAAGTTTTTACAGGTATAATTGCATTGAAAATTTTTATGGAAATGCAACCCATTTAAAAAATATTGAATTATAAAAGTTTTTCTCTTTAAGTTTCATTTTTATCAAATTGTTATGTTTAGTAGAAGTATGTAAAGTATCTAGTGATGACAGTTCCTTATATCAAAGGTTTTTTTTTTTTTTTTTCTAACTATACAATAATTGTTAAAAGTATAATTACTTTTGAAAATGCATAGTTTATAAGCATGTGTTCAACAGACTTTTATTTTATTTTTCGTTTAAGTTGTTGTCATGGTATATTTTTCTTCTTTCAAAAAAATTTACTTGAGTTTTTAAAAGAACCATACTATGTTTCTTGTTCTTCTCATGTAACTATTATTTCTAGGTAATGATTTGAAAAGGGTGCCTAATATACCTAGCTATGTTTTGACCTATGAGGCATATGTATCATTCACTAGTATGCCATAAGGTTAAAATGCAGCTGGATAATTCCCTAGAAGCTGACGTTTCAACTATAGAAAGGTTTCAGTAAGTTAAAAAGTAAAACACTATAATAAAAAGTCTAGTTTGCATTTCTATTTTTTTTCCCAAATAAATTATATATAGTGGAGTCTTGACTTATACAAAAAATGTGTTCCAAGACCCCTCACATGAATGAAAATTTTACATTGTGAAATAAGATGACTTCTTGAAATGCATACACATTTATTTTAGAAACTTATAAACTTCCCCAAACTGTTTTAAACTATTTCTTAATTATCTATATTATCATTCTACTCATAAAGTAATGGATAAAGCGAGGCTTAGACTGGGATGGCATAAGTGTTTTTGCCTTCAGTGATGCTGCGAGTAATGAAATACTGTTTGCCGATTGGCTCTCTTCTTCAGTAGCATTCATGGAGTAGATACTTATCCCTTTCATCCCACACTTCAGAACATCCTTCTGGAAAGCTGCAATTAAGCAGGATCACTTCAACTCTCACAACTGAAAAATGTGCCCCAAACTAAAGCTGGACCACATGATGCCAAAACCTTTTCAGGAAATGAATGTGTCTGCCTTTCAGCTTTGTTCAATTACACAAGTCAACACAATTCTGGGATTTGTAGAATATCACTTTTTTCTTAGTAAATCAGTCACACTGATCACAAATGTGACATTAGTTTTTTGCTATCACCCACAGTTTTTCCATAAACCTAAAAAGGAGGGGGTGACTCTTAATAAAATTAATGTGTAATATTTATTAAATAAAATACATTCTTACTAAAAACAAAAATTAATTTCTTTGTAAAATGACATGAATAAATGTAAAATAGAATACTGCACTAAAGGGTGTGAAATATGAATATAGATGGTGCCCCTTTATGTGTTGATATTTGCCTGAGAAGGCACAATTTTCTCCTGCGCATTTGTAGTAAGAACGAGAGCATAAGCTGTTTGTTTATTGATATCTTACGTTTGTTTTGTCAGTGTCTTATAACAATATGGCATCAAGAGGTTGTATAAATAACCCAAATTGTTTTTGTTACATCAGTGGTGAATACATTGTCAAAAAAAGGCAGCGAAACATAACCAATTTTGTTAAAAACGCATATTATGCTTACTTCGGTATGAAACTTGGTGACCAGGAAAAGAAATAGGCCCCACATATAGTTTGTCACACATGTGTTGAACATTTATGGAAATGGACTCAAGGTAAAATAAAATCTCTCCCTTTTGCTAATGATATGGGGAGAGCCAGCTAGTCATGAGGATTGCTATTTTTGTTTAACAAAAGTAAAAGACTACAATAGCAAAAACAAAGCAAATGTTGTGTACCCAGAAATTATTTTAGCTATTAGATCTGTATCATACAATCCAGATTTAGCTGCATCTCTACCTCCTGCATCTCTTGATTTATCATCTGATTCTCAAGAATTGAGCAATGGTGAGACTGAAATCTTGTACACAAACCAAGCAACTGATGTTCAACCACAAAAATTCACGCAAGCTGAGTTAAACGATTTAGTATGTGATTTAAATCTTTCAAAGCAAAGTGCTCGGGTTTTAGGATCTCGACGGATAAAAATTTACTTGCTTCAGGAACAAAATTTTCTTGGTGCAGAAATCGAGAAAAAGAATTTACCAAGTATTTTTCCCAAGAAAATTCACTTGTATACTGTACAGATATTCTTGGACTTATGACTCATTTATTTTCCACCCCTGAGCATGATCAATCCAAGTAGAGACTATTTATTGATTCCAGTAAGAGAAGTTTAAAAGGTGCATCACTTAATAACGGTAATGTTCTACCTTTAATTTCTGTAGCTCATTCAGTAATTTTTAAAGAATCATATGAAAACCAAATGAACGTTTTCTCAGTAAAATAAAATATCAAGAATTTAAATGGCAAATCTGTGGGGATTTTAAAATTTTATCAATGTTAATAGGTCAGCAAGGCAGCTACACCAAAATGCTCTGTTTCTTATGTGAGTGGGATAACCAAGCTAAACACCAACACCGGATAAGTAAAGGATGACCTGCAAGAAAAGATTTAAATCCGGGATCAAAACATATGATTTGGCAGAACTTAGTTGATCCAAAAAGAAGTCCTTTTGCCTCCCCTGTGTATAAAATTAGGGTTAATGAAACAATTTGTAAAAGTCTTCGATAAAACAGGGGATTGTTTTCGATATTTAAATGAAATTTTTCCACATTTACCGCAAGATAAAATCAAAGAAGGTATGTTCATCAGTCCAGATATAAGACAGTTAATGAAGGACGAAAATTTTGAGGAACAATTTAAATCAATTGAAAAAGATACATTAGTTTCAAAGACGTTACTAAGAAATTTTTAGGAAATTACAAAGATCCTAACTACGCAACGATCGTTGGAAAAATGCACCAAAACTTTTAAAAACTAGGTTGTAACATGAGTTTAAAAATATATTTTCTGAACTCCCATCTTAATTTTATATCTTTGTTTATCTATGTAGTAATCCATAACTATTTTTTTTACCAGCTTTTTAGTGGTTCAGCTACTACTGTTATGAAGTTATTGAAGGATAAAGTTAGCACCTTGAATGATTCAGATACCTGCATAGCTTTACATGGGAAATTAAATGATATAATTGATATCATGGATTAAAAATTTTTAAAAACTGCTCTCAAGCCTAATTTAGATTCTCCAGGTATAATACTTATAAATTTTGGAAAATGTAATGTAACTGGGGTCAGACTTACTACATCGTATATGTGTAGCATGCAGATGTGTAACATAGAGTGTGCTACGCAAAGTACATCAAGAGTTTTCTGCACAGGTGCATATTTGTATTGCAGCCAAAGGAAGCTACTTTTGAGCAAATGTTACACTAAAAGAATTTGTAATATTATTTTAAGTTTCTAAAATGCATATATTCGTATTTTTAAATGTTTCATTTTCTAATTTAATGCTTAATGAAGTGCTTTATTTTCTTTTTTAAGTTATTGAACACAGTTCATTTAGAAAACTCTAAAAACTTCTATTTTCAGTATAAGCTATATTTTTATATTAATTTATTGGATACACATTGTTAAACATTGATCTTTCCAAAACCATGTACATTCATTTTTCTGAAATTCGTTTTGTGTACAACCTGTATTTTGCAGCTCGAAAAGTGCCTAACTTTAAGCAGCTGTAACTCGCTGAATTTTGATCGCAGAAGGATGATTTAAAAAATTTTTTTCATTGTGCATGAAATTGTATAAAGGAATTTTTTCTAAATATAACTGATGGGACCGGGGGGAACTGTATAAAAATCTGCCTCCCAGACTATTAGAGCACTTTCGAGCAGCGACATAAGGGTTGTATACAAAATGAATTTGAGAAAAATTAATGTACATGGTTTTGAGCCTTGTAATATTTATTACCAATTTCATCAACTATTTTAGATTGTAGATTGCAATAAAGAAGATTAACATTTAAATGTATCCAATAAATTAGCATGAAAGTTTAGCTTTTACTGGAAATAGAATTTTTAAAATTCATTCGGCTGCAATTAAAATGTGCACAAAACTCTTCCTCTAGTACACTTGGCATAGCATACTCGGTGTTACACATCTGCATGCTACACATGTATACGATTTAGTAAGTCTGATCCTGGATAGATTTTTATAAAGCGACTATAACCCTTTGCTTAAAGATTAGTATCCTAAAATTAATTTTGCTTCTTTTCCGCATTATGCCAGAAAATGAAATTATAACCTATAATTTTAATTTTCGGTATTTATAGGGTCCCTTAACGGCTTACCGTAACAGGACATTTTTAAACGTGGAAAAGTGACTTATGTCAAAATGTTTGCTGCTTTGTAACTAGGTGAATTTTGGTTGTAGGACAATTTTTTTTTTTACTGTGCATGAAATTTCATAAAGAAATATTTTCTAAATATAACTGATAGGACCGGGGGACCGTATAAAAATTTTAAGTTTCGTAATTTTTATAGGAATTAACTTCGATTGTTTCTGGTATAATAGATTATATATTTTAAAGCATTTTTGCAACTGGAACCATATGTCTCTGACTAACGGTTTAGGAAATAGCATTGGGCACCGTTAGCACTGGACATCTTCTATATTAAATCCAAATAGGTATTAAAAAACCAATAGAAGAGAGTGCAGTTTAAGGTCCTTGATGCCATCTTGTCTTTTTTACCACTTCGCCTCCAGCTCGACTAACATGTCACAGTGTTTTGGAAGAAAGCTTGTTTGCATTAGCTAATACTAAATGACTGTACATAATATGGCTATATTGTTGATATTCTATCGTAAAAAACTTGGCTTTTGAAAGCAATTGAGCATTACATTAAAACAATAGAATGATTAACTATATTAAAAATTAATTTATGATGTTATTGAATTCATGTTAGCTTAGAAGACAATTACATGTTTTATTTCAAAAAGGACAAAATTCTTCATTTGCAAATCAGATTTTTTTTTAACCACTGTTTCTGACCAGTGCTCCTTGTACATCACTAGAGAAAACCAGTTGGACAAGAATTTTTTTCTTTTTTAATCGGGTGAATGATTGGTCAAAAAACACAGTTGAATCAGTTTACCAAATAATAAATAGTTCAGATGTTAAAATACACAGAGAATTTCCATTCAAAATACAATTTATTATAAAAAATACAAATGTATCTTCACTGGTATGAACATTCTCTAATGGAAAACATTATTAACAGCAAAAGAGTTGAAATATCTTTCAAAAATATGCATTTCCCAAATAAATCAACTATTAGAGTAAGTATAGCACTTTTTATACTACTCAATTTCACAAAAATAATTGTTATAAATGTGTGTCCATATCTAACCCAAATTTGTGTATTTTCAAATTAAATATACAGCTTCAAACATACAGTTTTCACTTTAATCAGAGAATTACATAAAAAGTTGTGCAAATAAGAAATAATAACTTTCTTATTTGCATAACTTTTAAAGTAGTGTAATAGACATTTTAGCATAGAAAAACAAACATTTTAGCATAGGAAACTAAAAATACTGACAAATTCTACATATTTTAGTACTGCAAACAGAGATGGCTGGAAACTGTTGTAAACTATCAATTTGGAACTTTACATAAGAATTAAAAGCATATCTATAATAAAGCACGGATGCATAATGAATTAAGTTATGTCTGAGGTTGGAAGCTTGAGAAAAAAAAAAAAAAAAAAACTGAATTTCTATTTCATACTGCAGAAGTGTAATTCAATATACAAGTAATACATTGATGTTCAGTTTTTATAATTGAAAGAAAGTGAAAATAAAGTTTTCATCATGGTTAAATCAAAGATTAAACAAAAAAAAAATAAAGTATTTAAATCATGATCAAAATCACAGATTTAAATCATTGAGTATGAAAATGTAGATTCAAGTGATCTTTCTGAGAAATTCCTTCAGACACATGACATGCACATGGGGCTTTTCTTTTGTGTGGATGAGACGATGTGCATTCAAGTTTCAATTCTGAGAGAATCCCTTTGACATATGTCACACACTTAAGGCTTCTCCCCTATATCGATAGAAAAATGTGTATTCAATGTTTTTTTTTTTTTTTCATAGAATGTTTTGTTACATATATATGCCACATACATAAGGTTTCTGTCCTGTGCAGGTACGAAGATGAAAAGTCAATCTTCCTTTCTCAGAACAAGCTTTATTACACAAGTCATACACATGAAGTTTTATCCCTGTGTGAATAAAAAGATGTAGATTAATGTTTATCAGATAATTCCTTTTGACATAAATCACACACGTTACTCTTTCATGTGAATAAAAAGGTGTGTATTAAAGTACGGTTTATCTGAGAACTGTTTCTGGCATATGTGACATACATAAAATGTTTTCTCTGTGTGAGTACGATAATGTTGATTGAAAGTATTTTTCCAAGAATATCCCTTCTGACACACGTCACATACATAGGGTTTCTCTCTTGTGCAGGTACGGAGATGTAAATTCAAATATTTTCTGTAGGCGAAGCCAGTTTGGCATATGTGGCACACATGAGGTTTTTTGTGGATTTTCTTGCATATGTCACACATATGACGTTTTTCATCAGTGTGGGTAATCAGTGTGGATTAAAAGGTGTTGATTAAAGTGCCTTTTATAAGAGAATGCCTTTTGACATATGTCACACACATAAGGTTTTTCTCCTGTGTGGGTGCGAAGATGAACATTCAAGCTATATTTCTGAGAGAATTTCTTCATGCATATGGGACACGCATGAGGTTTTTCTTTTGTGTGGTTATAAACATGTGCATCTAATGATGGTTTATAAGAGAATCTCTTGTGGCATATGTCACATACATAAGGTTCTTCTGTATGGGTACGAAGATGTTCATTTAAGTGTTTTTCACAATAGTATCTCTTCTGACATATGTCACACACATAAGGTTTTGGCGTTGCATGAATGCGAGCATGCCAGTTTAATTTAGACTGTGTAGGATTTTTTTTTTGCCTCCCATTTCTCTTTAAAGTTTTCACCCCTGTATAGGTACAAGAATCAACTTCAGAAACAGGAGGCTGGGGAGACATTTCTTTACAAGTATCACAGTCCACTTTCACATCCATGGGTGAAGAATGACAATTAATGAAAATGACAAACCAGTTAACACTTCTTAGTGTACATGCAAACTATGTGTTGACTTATATTTAAGTAGGACCACAGTAACTTCATTAGCTATGTCATTCACAGTAACACCTGAGAAATATTGAGATTTTGGGACTCAGGAAAAGGGGCTGACTACTGATGTATTTATTTTAAAGAGCTCTTCTTTTGTTCCGGGAAAACACCAGATCTTCAAGTAGTACACTGAAGGGTTGTAAAATCTATAAAAAATAAAATAAAGATAATAAAAGTAAATGTATATATATATATAGTGTGTAAATGATTATAGTAGTGTAATAGATTATAAGAAAATGAAATTATAATAAAATATAAAACTCTATGAAGTTTTGTAACGAAGGGTATAACTTTAAACATCTAAATCCAGTTAGGACAGTAGCCTAAGTCAGAGTGCTTCAGATTAAAATTTCGTGATCTAAATTAGGACAAGAAAATTATAGTGACATATCTCTTAACTAGTTAAAAAAAATTTCTTGTCCTCTTCAGACCCAAAATTATATAACTTAAACAGCAGTTGCAGCTAGTGATCTATTTCAGTGGAGAGCACGAAAAAATAGTACGAGTTCAAATAGAAAAATTGTGTGCGCATAGAGAACCTTATTCCCAGTGCACACCATAGGCGTAGAGTTATATGGGCCCGTGGGGCTTAAGCCCACCCAATAATTTATCACTAAATACAGAAAACTAATTTATACTAACATAAAAAAAAAGTATTCACACCATTTACAAATGTTTAAAAAAAACCTTTACTTGTACTTTTAAAAATTTTCTTCTTTTGATTTCAATCATGATTTAGTATTCATTGTGACGCCCTGTAACACAAAATGTTACTATAAGCTGCCCTCGCCAGGCTCTGGTTAATTAAAATCAGATTACGCATGTAAAGTATGAAACGAAGAAAAGTTCATATGTGTTTAAAATGCACTAGCTCATCGAAAATGTTTTTTTTTTTTTTTTCCTCTTTTGAATTTTTTACTTTGCTTCTATTTTTAACTTATGACATGGTAGGAAGATACTAACATGGATACTTACCTTACATTGGTGTAGAATTCTATGGACCCATAGAGATTGAGTGCCTCAAATAATTTACACTTATATATAGTAAGTCATAGCTGCCAACTACTACGGAATATAACTAACCACTTTTTGTAAACAGTATATTTTAAAATTATTTTTTTCAAAATAGTAACCAGCTCGCGCACACATCACAAAAATTTTGCTATATTTTAGGCCGAAAAATCATGTAGAAAAAGTGGTTAATTATATTCTGTAGTAGTTGGCAACTATGAGTAAGTTATATGTACGTGAATTAGTGGCGTACCCAGAAATTTTTCATTGGGGGGAGGGGGGGTTACGACTTTTGCAACTCGCATATATGTATATACGCCACTGACGTGAATATATGTGGTTGTGGGGCCCGCCCCCCCCCCAATAATTTTGAAAACTTTACGCTTATGGTGCACACAGTATAAAGTATTTCAAATTTTCCCAACAACAAATGATTATCCAAATAACAATACAACTTGTATTGTTTTTACCTAATTGCAATAGTAAAAACTTAATTATGTTAGCAGTTAGCCATAGCGTCAATGACCAAACGCTCCCTGTATTTTCAATAGCACTGGGTACTGCAGTACCCACTTTGAATATCTGTGCTCCCCGTTTGTTTCATAACCTGTAACCGATTTTATAACTAATTGCATTACTTGTAACCGATTTTTAAGTAAACACTGCACGACTCAAATAATTAATAATATTAAATAATTAAAAGAAACACAAATAGTTCATATTAATAATAATAATTATTATTATTATTCTGTCAGATTACATTTGTCATAATAATTAATTACAATCTGTATGCACATGTAACCAATTGTGTGTCGATATTGTGCAACCGATTGGCGTCGCCAGCAAAGCCTTATTATTGCATGGGCAAATCAGGACTTTGCCCAGGACCCCTGGTTCGAAAGTGCCCCCAATTTCAAATGTTCCAAAATATTCTTTTATATGTCAAAATTTTATGAAAAGGAAAACAAATTTAATACATGAGGGCCCCCAAAATCATCAATGCCAAGGGCCCCTGTTGGTCATAACTGGGCCGTGATCACCAGCTGCCAAATGATTATGTAACACAGCTGCGGTAGAGCGAGTGGGAAGACAAAACAAACGGAACGACATTCAAGTGGTGAAAAAGGAAGTAACTAGGCTTATAGCATTTCCATTTGCAGTGCAGTAAATGAAATGCATATCGGCCATTTCTTGATTAGTGTAGCTGGTCATCGTTACAGCCGTCAAAGCACCATCGTGGGCAATGCTCAGCGTTAGTGAAATACCCTGCCGATGGTTGTTTAGGTTGGCAACCATAAAAAAAGTGCACATCGTCAGTTTGAGAATTTGAAATTGTTTCATGTTATGGATGGAAGGGAATGAAATGTGTTATGTTATTGTACATGAAAAGAAAGTGTGTGTGTGTTTGTTAGAAATATGGTGTGAATATAAAGCTAAATTTAAAAAAATCATGTTGCTTTTACATTATCGGCCGGTGCGTGTGTTTGTTAGAAATGCAATGTCAATATAAAACTAAATAAAAGAAAGAAATGCAGTGTCAATATAAAAATAAATAAAAGAAAGCATGTTGGTGTTACGTTACAAGCCGGTGGGTGTTAGGGACATTTCTGAGTGGTTAATTAAAAAAAATAAAGGTAAATGCATTTTTTAAATGAATCTTTGCAATGTTTAAGGTTTTTAATATGAATTTTAAATTGATATTTGATGTTTTTATGTTGTCGTAAGTGCTATTTATGTGCTATTTTAATCATACTGACTTTATATGAGGTGTAACACTAGGTTGTTTAATCCACCGATATTTTTTTGAGTTGAAAATGGGCCAGTGGTTGCCCAGTTTACATTAGCTGTACAACTAGGTAGCTTAATCCACTGTAGTTTTTTTAGTTAAAAAACGGTCGACTGTTTGCTCATTTTTCAATTGCCTGTTACTGAATTTGCTGACGATTTTTAGCTTAAATATGGGCGGTGTATTTTGTTTTAATGTTTTTGTTAGGGGAATATATGTGTAATTTTAATGTGTTAAAGTACTTTGATTTTGCTGGTCGTGCAAAATGGTTGGCGAGAGTCGCTGGGGCTTGGCAACCGCCAAGCTCCAGCGACTGTGGCCGTGTTTACATGAGGTGCACACCCGCTTGTATGATTTTACCCAAATTTCATCTCCTGAACAGAGTTCAGTTTGCACTACTTAACCACTCCCAACGATTCAGATCTTAAGCCCAAAATTTGAGTCTAAGCTTTTGAAAGCATTTAATGAGATACCAAAAGTAACTGCAAAAAATAGTGGTTTGTTCCAAAATCCAAAGCACCCTCTATCGGGATTTTCTGAACTTTAAAATTTATTTTCAAAAAAATACTGACATGAAAAATAATTTTAGCCAAAATCGCTAATGAATAGATCAATTTTTCCATTTTTTATAATCATTTGAAATTGTGGACCCTAAACTTTAATGGCACCCAGGAAAGTGATTTACGAATCTTTCCCCGTGGTTCCTCTGGGTTTGCAAATGGACTGACTACCCAAAAACACCAAAAATACGGCACTTAAAACAAAAGACAGAAATATTTTAATAAAATAACAGAAAAATTGCATGCTTAAAAAAAGAACTTAGAAAAATTTCCTGTGTTTGGATTTTTTTCGCGGACTGAAACCAGTGATTTTCCCATGTTAGAAAAACGGATTGTAAACTCAAAAATACTAAATATGCTCCAATTAAAAAAAAAAAAGACTTAGAAAAATGTAAAATATTTACTATACTACACTTTAAAAAAAAAAAAAATCTTATGTTTTTACAAAAGTGTAATAAACATAAAAACAAATGGAAATGATAAAACTTAAAGACATACTTAAACTATTAACCAGACACTCCGATTTCTTATCAACTGTTCCCCCCTGTGAGGAGGAAGGGGATTTAGCTTCTTCCTATTAACTTGATCCATTACACATAAAATTTGACAGACTTAAAACAAAGCAACAGGAAAGCAGGCACAGACGAATAAACTGGCCCTGACGTCTCAAGAGTAGGGGGTTAGTGGGTTATTGTGTAACCGATAAATAATAGGATGTGTTAACTTTCGGGGTATGGGGGGAGGTATGGAGTTATTAACTAATTATGATTGATAATTAATGCATTAATAAAATATTGATATATTAATTAATATGCGTCATTCATATTAATTAATCCCCTGTTCATTCGGGAATCCTCTCTCAAAAAATTTTGAGAACTACATTTAAAAGGAAGTTGTTTTGAAGCCTTCTGGGGCACAATTGCAGCTGCAAAAAGTTTTGTATGCGTCAAACTTCATTCAAGTGCTATCAGTATAGCACTTTTCTTTTTTCTGTTTGGGGGCCCACCCGTCTGCAGACAGTCGGACACCTTGGCCAGTCCGGGCCTGCGAATAAAAGAGGAAGAAATACCCCAATATGCAAGCTCTTTATAATGATCATTATTCCTAGTGATTATCATTATATTCCATCATGATCATTAAACGGTATGCAAGCTCACAGAACGGCAATCATTTTCTTTAACGTACCCGGAAAAACTGCGAATTTATAACGACTGGTTCAGACCACTCATTATCCGTAGTGATCGTCAATATTTGATTGTTTACAGTGAAGAAGAAGCTGTGTACTTTGGAGATCGAGGACATTTGCAAACATTTTTACATTTGTAAGGTAAAGTATCATCAAATGTGGTTTTATTTATTCAAATGTTGCATCTTTATAATTTGTTTCAGCTTTTTATTTTAGGTGTTGCATTTTTAGCGCATAAAATATTGTTAATGATGGTGTTTTTTTAACACATGGCTAATTGTGTGTGGTTTTTTTTTTACAACACGTGAACAAAATTTGAATGAATGTTAAGATATTTGTGAAAGTGATAATATTGTAATGAAATTAAATTTAACATGTTCTATCTTTTTAAATGTTTTATTTACCTATCCCAGCCACTAATTTTACCAAATTTGTGTTGGTTAGACTATTGTGGTACACACTACATAAAAAGAAAATGATATTTCTACTTTAAGGGCCACACTTTTTCACTTCGACCTCCATTGATCGATGCTAGATTAATTAAATGTATAATTAATGTAAATTCTGTGCCATGATGTACACTTACATAGAACAGTCACATTTGAGAGTTTTAAATATTTAATTTGTATTGACTATGACTATACATTGCTTATTATAATTGCAACTTTTCCTATAATGTGTTTATTTTTTGCTTATTTAGAAAAACTAGCATTGTTTTTTCATCTTATGATTTCTTCCAATCATAAGATGATTTTCTGTCATCCTACCTCATAAATAAAATTGTAAACAGTCCAACAGTGTTAGAAATTTTCTCCCACATTTAAAGAAAATTAAAACAATTTTAGTAATTAGTAGTACTATTATTTACTGATTAATAAAATCATAACTTTTCAAATTAAACATGTTTCTTAGACATTATTAATCAGTAAAGTCAATGCAATCCATTTTTATTTAGATAGTCACTATCTACATATTGCTTTTTTGTAAAAAATGTTTGAATTGTTTTGTTTACATGCTCAATTATCAGTTTATAAAATCAGATTTTATTTTATTTTTTTAATTGACAGAAATTTAAAATTCCATGCATAACCCGACTAAGTATGGGCCCTGGGGTTGACATCGCTAATGATTCATATTGATACAAGCATATGTATTAACATGTATATAGTTTTTATGCATACTGATCATATATGTAATCCCAGGCTGGGCAAGGTATCAACTCAGCCTTTCATCCATTGAGTAGGTCGATAAAATGAGGACTAGGCTTGCTTGGGGTCAAACACTGTGGGCTTCGCATCAGGCTGACCACTTGGCCAAGGTATATGGCATCCGTACCCCAGAGTCCATGGTCACGAAGGCACGGTTGAGCAGCACAGGTCTTGTCCCTGCAGATGTTGAGCCAATATTTGACTTTATCATATGTGTTCACATATATATCCTGCACATTCATTTCTACCATAGACAATAGTGATTTGGGTCCCAGGGCTCCCTCCCCCACCCCATAGTTACACCACTGCTTGGGTGACATGTCATATGTGACATAGTATGAAATGTGTGGCTTCTTTTGAGTTCTGCATGCAGTGTGTTGCTATTATTTTACACTGTGAATTTACAAATTGTATCCCCTTCTTTGCCCGAAATTATCAGATTAGTTAGAATAAGCTGTATGTCATGCAGATACAAGGTTTATTTATTCACCATTTATTTCATATCCCCCCTGCCCTTGAAAAATTTTTCTGGTTGCGCTCTTGAAGTGACAATTTGTTTACATTTTTAGTTTCCTTTAATATTATAATCTTTTTTTTTTTTTTTTAGGAATCTGATCGATGCAGTTCATATTCTTTATGCCTAAGGAGTGCTTGTACAATTTTGCTGTACATTTGAAGCAGCAGCATTGTACTTGTACTTTTTCGGCTTGTAAAATAGGATGAAGTTATCTGCCCAGTTTTACAAGCTGCAAGAGTAAAAGAAATCTCTGCAGTTAAGTGCTGAAGACAGATGGCAATGTGATCCCTTTGTGTGAGTATCATGATTAATTAAAACAAATTTATTAATGTAAATTTTATGTATTTGTAATTAAAAAAATGAAACATTCCAACAAGTTTTAATTTCTTAAATGTCTCTTAGAGAAATGCTAAAAACAATGATCACTCATGTCCAATTGCAATGACACACATGTATAGTCGATAATAAGTGTTCATCCTCAGGGCCTGATTAACACTTTCTGATACTATAGGCCTGCTGTTATTTTGCGGCCTGCCATTCCACAAGTATAAATAATAAATATTGTAGTTTTGAGGCCCCTAGACTTTTTTTACTATAGGCCCGGGCCTTATGGGCCTATTCGGTAATCAGGTTCTGTTCATTCTAGGTGTTTTATGGTCCATTTACAGATCCATTTCTGCATATCTAATTTAATGATCCGGCACACCTCTACTTGATATCACAATGGACACAGATTTTTCTGGTTGTTGTTGCCAAGTGACAATAATCAGACATAAGAAGATGTAATAATTTTACTTTTAATTAAATATTATCATTGTCCATTTTAATACAATAATATGTGTATTAAGGACACTTGCATAGTAAAACAGACAGTAAATTTGTACTTACATTGAAGTGTGTTCTAATATGTAAATTCTTTTAACGCATTTGTGAATTGCAACAGACATCCCCAGTAGAAGAATTTTCTGTATCAATCTGCAGCACCAGGAGCAGAAACCAAAATTTATCTGCGACCTTAACGTTCCCTGAATAAACTACAATCAAAACTTGCTCATTGCAATAAAAACATGCAACCTTTTCGTACTGTGCAGCCAATTTAAACAACTTGCATACACATCGGCAGTAGTGCACACATGAACGAAACACAAAAAACAGAATGATATTCTCTAATAGGATACCTCACGCATATGGTCAAGGCGCGGAGAAAAAAAAAGTGCATCTGACTGAAACACAAACATTTTTTTAACCTGCTGGATTGATCTGCAGCACTTGCTGCCATGCTGCACGGTTTCTGCTACCGGGCAGGCATCCATACTGAGAAGCATCTATATAAATAAAACAAACTGTAAAATGTCAGTTGGTTGGTTAGTTAGTTTGTCTGTGTCTCGCGTAACTCCGAAACGGGTGATCTTAAACCTACCAAATTTTGTATGGAAATTCTCCAGGACGGGTCCCGACATACCTCAAAAAGATTTTTTCGAAATTCGAATTATTTTAGGAGATATCGATAAAAAAAATGTTGCAAAAGGATAATTTTTGCTCTGCCATTTCGTAATTGTAACTCCACAGTGGAAAAAGAGAGAATACAGCATATCTAGATTGCCATATTTGGCACGTTTATTAAATGATTCAGACTCTTGAAGTAAAAATAAAAGAATGATGATTTTTTTGCTTAGATTATTTGTAAGGTTGTTTTTTTAATTAAAATATAGTGTGCATGTGAAATCAGAACAGGAATGAAATGTTTTATACTCAAAAGAAAAATAGGATTCGGAAATTTTACGAGACTGAAATGTACAACTTTTTAATTTGGCAAAAAATAAAATGGTTGATGTGCAATTTTGGGGAGATGATTCTAACGCTTGCTGCAATTTATCGTTTGCTGCTTGGATTATGAATACACCATAGAATAAGTTTTTAAAATTTTCATTCCGTCGGAATTGTGCATTTTTCTCCATCTATTTTTAATGTAATACATCCAGAAAAAGAATGTTAGAAATTTTAATTTTGTTTAATCACAATCATGAATAATGATATACTTTCCAACTTAATGAAATAAGAACCAAAATAGGTAAGACCCACGGATTATAATCCCCGTAGCAGAAACACAGGGACAATGTTGCGGACACAAAAATCTGCTTGTGGCCAGTTTTTGTCGGCATATTTAAAAAAAAGTTTTTAATTTCTGCCATTAAAAAAAAATTATTTTTAACTGTCCTCAACTTTCTGGAACATTTTACCGCGGCTCGTTACGCTGTCTCCGCTCTGCGATGACGTCACTATTGCAAAAAACGCATGAAAAGAACGGCCGAATCTAGCTTTTACACACCTCTGCACCCTCCTGGTTTCACATTTTTATTATTTGCCAACGATCATTATTTTTTATTTCCCATGCACCATTTTGGATTCATTTTGCGTCCTATCGCAAAAATGCATTTATTAAAACTGCCCCTTCAGATAAATACAAAAACCTCATCATAAAAATACGAATGACTGATTGAAAATGGCCCTTTTACAAAATTACCTTCTAAATCAGACCTTTCTCACAAATATTACTCGTTAAAATGCCTTTTACAAATGTTCTATTTTTTCAGATCGGTATTATTATATTGCATTTTTCATTATCTTTGAAGGGCTGAGTAACCTGAAAGTGCCCCTTCTGCAATGTTTTGTTTTTACTGACTCAAGTGAGAACTCGATCGGCGTCATGCGTATTTCGCTTAGGAAATGAGGTAAGAGGGAAGAAAATATAGTTGAAAAATTCAATATTCTAGAGTTCGTCGCCAGCTGTATAGTTATTCCTCTTCTCTGTTTTAATTGTTTTGCACACCTGCAAGTTTTTTTTCTCTTTTTTTTTTCTGAACGCTTTACTCTATTTAACCAGCTTTCTTATTACACATTATTCATAATTATTACAGATATTTACTAACCATAAATAACTATGAATGATATAAAAAGTGTCTTAGCAAAACTACGTTGTGCGATTCTGAAATGATATACTTTCTGTGGACTTCCAGAATGATATACTTTCAAGTGGGACTTCCAGAAATTGATCTGAAAATTGGGCGATTTGAGGCATTTTGCGAATACAGCACTTGCAATATATTATATTTTGCCAAAATTAAGCATATTAGTGACATTTTGCTTCATCGGTGTAGCTGGGGTTATTTGCGCCCGGTGCAGTCCTTCCATTTTCTGCCACATTCTACTAAAGGCCAGAGCAGACTTCAGCACGTTTCCGTACGCTAGAATGGGTACTCAATGTATTTTTTCGTATCTCCAAGACGGATTGCTGAGAAAAATGTCCCCATTGAATGTTTGGCGTGCTTTTGTGGTTTCATGGGTATCCAGCAAAGGTAAAGTAATTCTGGGAAAGTAAGCCTTCAGAAAACAAATTGTCATAGTCTAACAGTTAGGTTATTTTTAGAATAAACTATTATCAATTTAAGCTTATTTTGCTTTCAAAAACTAAAAAAAAAACCCAATTTTTTTATAAATAATTCCGGAAGTTTTTTTTTTTATGAAATTGTTCAAATACTTTCTGTAACAGAAAGTTATTTATTTTAATCAGCTAGTTACAGAACTTGCTGCTTAAAATAAAATTTGTAATTCATGCATTTTAATATACTTTTTTTTACATTACGAAATTGAAGTTTAAGAAAGTTGATTTATTGCTTTTAAGGGAACAGTTTACACCAAAGGTCAAAGAATCGATTTTCTTTCTGCTTGCTAAATTATAAAATTTTTGACACCATATTTTTAATCATATGCCAATAATATCACGAGATACTGCAACTTTAGTTCCTACACTCAGTGCAATTTCATTGGCAAACAAACTTTTTAGATGGCCTTTTCTCCATGTTCATATTTTCGTCAATTATATGTTTTAAACATGCTAAACCTTTTTTTTTTTAATTTGAGATAAAGATTTAAATCTTTTTTTGTACGTTCTTTATTACAGTTCTTATCTGATAAATCTGTACATGGAATTAGCCTTCAGTTTTTTTTCTTTTGTATTTTACAGAAATTATATGAAGATATGTTACATTTTATTGTTTTACACTGTATCGCATATCAGCACAAAAACTATATTAGACGTAATATTAGATATATCTGAAAATCCATGCACAGCCTTTGTGTAATATATTTTTGAAAATCCTCTTTTTTTTTTTTTTTTTTTTTTTTATTGGACAAAAATCTTAATTTTTTTAAGTAGAGAGATTTTTTAATAAACTTTTTAAAAATTTTACTTAAATGTGCAGTTTAAAGAAATTTATTTTTTCAAAATGTAATATTAGTTGAACATTGAAATGCATCCAGTTCATCATTTGTACTATAGTTTAAAAAAAATGCTGAAATGGTAAACTGTTTCCTTAAAGGGACTTTGTTAGCATGCCACAAAAAAAATTAAAATTGCTTAAATTATTTTAAACATTGTTTCTTACCTTTTGCAAATTCTGTGAGTTAAAATGTTTTTGATTTATATTTATGCTAAAACTTACATATCTTATTTATAATAATAATTTTTATTGATATATTTTAAGAATAAAAGAATAGTGCTTTTTTAAAAACTTATATTCACGTTTCATGACATCAACTTGATCAAAACAAACTCGCTAGCTGCTGCTAGCAGACAGGGTACAGCAGGGCAAATTCTACGTTTCATCATATTAATAAACCCCACTGCTAGAAGACCTCTGATTGGTCTACATTCGATATAATCGCTATCGTCTCTAAAAGTTGTATTGGAGAAAGTGATCGGGGTATTTTCTAACGTCAGAGATAATGATCATCATTTTCTTCGAGTTTGCATACGAGATAGTGATGCGATCATTATTTTTTAGAAAATGATCGTATCATTATCACTTCATTAGTTGAGTTGTCTGCATACGGGGGATAAACAACAGAAAGAAAACAAAAACAAAAAAAAGAACATGACAGAGTGCAACGTCTCAGAGTTTGAGTGAGTGACACAGTTTTTTCGAGATCTATAGCACTTTTATGGCTGTCATCTCAGTTGTTCATAAGTGCACAATCATATTTATTGATATCAAAGTACAATTGACAATTTTACATCCACGCCCAAAACCGGGAGTCGAACCCGGGCCCAAAGGATGGTAGTAGGGCACGCTAGCCACTACACCGCCTGGGCAGCAGAGTTTGAGAGGTTGGTTGACAGAAAGTTTTAAACAAAAATCGCAAGAGGTCTATATAAAAGCAAAGGTGACGTCAGATCGAGTGATGACCACTGCTGTTAAAAGAAACCTACCCCCCCCCTCTCCCCCAAACTAATCAAAACAACACTCTTCTTGAAATCCAGAAAGTTACCCAACTTATTGAAAAAGAGCTTGGAGTTCACTCTTTTAGTGACCTGCTAACCCAACTAAATACCTTACTTGAAAACTTAAAGAAAATTTAATAATAAACAAGAAAAAATATTATTTTTCCTAAGCTTTTTAACATTCGGCCCAGAAAATCAACAAACAAACAAAACAGCAAACGCTGCTTGCAGTGACTAAGTTCTTCGGCTGTTCCTTCTTTCTAACTTCACACCCTCCCCCCATTTGTTTGTAAACAAACTTCACTTCATCTCTTACTCGTGCACTGTCCTGTGATCACGTATATCTGTAATTGAATGGGAGATGTGGGACAAGTTCCCAGGCGCTCCCCAGCCAACACTTTCTTATCCGGATCGAGTGATGCCCTGTAAAATAAGGCTCCTATATACCGAGCTGACCTACGCCTTCTGAAAATTGCCCACATTAGGCTTAACACAGCACTCCTTGGCGACACCGCTTGGTGTTCCTATTCTGCATTTTAAACCAATAAATTTGTTATTATGGGTGATTGTGCCGCCATAAATTGTTCTAATCATTCAAGAAATGGATTTAGAATGGCTAAATTCTCTAAAGAGGAAGAAAACAGAAGAAAATGGGTGATCAAAATGCGACGAGATCCCGGATCGTCTGCTCAAATTTCCTTGTAAGTTCGATTTTATTATTAAAAATTTTTACTGTTATCTTAGAAAATGCCTTTTTCTTGTAAGTTTATCTTTTTTATTTAATTTAAAATACCAAAGTTGTTCGTAGCTTGTTCAGTTTTGTTAAAACGCAAATGTTATGTTAAGAGTGTTAAGGCGGTTTTGCATTATCTCCAAAGCTCGCCAAAGCTACTTGTTGTGCTTGTAAACAAAACCTTGTTCTTTAACATTAAAAAATCTGTTTAAAAAAGCAATAGACAACATATATGTTAATAAATTTAATTAAGCATCTTGAATATTGTTGTATACCTAGAATTATTTTCGCAATCATAATAAAATATTAAAGTTTGTCACTAATTATGTTTACTTTAACGAAATTTTGCTTACATTCTGCATTATCTCAATGCAAATAAAGTACTATTTTTATTTTGAAACATATTGTAACTAGTGAATTTTTTTATACAAAAAATTTTGATTATAATTTAAATCATTAAAAAATAACTAACATAAACTAGGCAGTTTAAAGAAATTTTTAAATTCTTATTAAAAAGTAGTAGAATTTGGTTTAATTATCAAACATAAATTTATATGAGTTAATTATGAAACTATAATCATGTAAATTTTTCGATATTCATTCTGTAACTGTTTTTTGTGTGTGATTACTTAAATAGATACTTATATAATATTAATTACTTTATAACAGACGAATATGAGAAGAAATTTTCTTGTGTAATTTATTACACTAAGTTTTTCTTAAAAGATACTTCGTTTTATTGTTTTCTATTATAAAGATTACATGCTATACGTAGCTGGGGTGGATTGAGAAATCATTCAAGGTAGAGTTCATTTTGTGCCTGGACAAATATATATACAGTCTATTTTGTATATCATATTGCAAATAAGGAGAAATAAAACAGATTTATTTCTCTGAATTTATGAAATTATGGTGTATTGCATAGGCGTAGAGTTATATGGGCCCGTGGGGCTCGAGCCCCCCCAATAAATTGTGAATAGGGGCTGAGCCCACCCAATAATTTACCACTAAATACAGAAAACTAATTTATACTAACGTAAAAAAAAAGTATTCAAGCCATTTACAAACGTTTAAAAAAAACGTTTACTTGTACTTTTAAAAATTTTCTCCTTTTGATTTCAATCATGATTTAGTATTCATTGTGACGCCACTTAACACATAATGTTACTATAAGCTGCCCTCGCCAGGCTCTGGTTAATTAAAATCAGATTATGCAATGTGAAGTATGAAATGAAGAAACGTTCAGATGTGTCTAAAATGCACTATCTCACCGAAAATGATTTTTTTTTCTGAATGAAATTTTTCATGGGGGTGGTGGTGGTGGGGGGGGGGTTACGCCATCTGCAACTCACATATATGTATACGGGTGTATGATAAGGGAGTGAAGAATGTATACATTTTGTATGGCAAAAAATTCCTCATGGGGGGTGGTGATGACCCTCCTAACCCCCCCTCCTTGGCTACGCCACTGACGTGAATATATGTGGTTGTGGGGCCCGGCCTCCCCAATAATTTTGAAAACTTTACGCTTATGGTGTATTGTATTGTATATTTCAGGAAAAGAGTTTAAGACAATGTTGATTTGAACTACTGAAATATGAGACTGTACCTTCTCAATTCCTGAGTATTTATTCGGAAATTTTTGTTAAAATTTTAGGCTGTATACTTGAATATAATAGCTGTTGTTTGTTGTGGAATATTGGAAATAAATTTTAGAAACTTAATTTTTTATGAATTTTGTGATGGATTTTCACTAAAACATATAGAGAGAGGCAGATTCTTTGATGCTATATTGTCTGAGGTTAAAAAAAAAAAAAAAAAATAGCTGTCAAAGTAATAGAGATGCACCGAATATTCAGTTGGTATTCAGTATGCCCAGATTTAAATCTAAATTCTGTTGCTTTTCAATTTTTCTTAAATCTTATGACGCATTACTTTAACCTTACTATTCAGCTTTTTAGCTGATTTCAGCTTTTTGTGAATAAAAAGGAAATCACTTTTTTTTCTGAAAATTCTGTTTTTTCTGTGAATTTCTGATTGTAGTTATTAGTTAACTGTGTGATATTTTTATCTTCTAGCGTGTTCCAATGTTTTTCTTCTCTTAAAACTTCTTTCACATTAATTAGATATAAATATCACATGTACAAATTTTTGCTCTCGTATGATTTCAGCTTTTTTGCTCTTTTGCCAATCTCATACCTGACTATTACTAACTCATTTAAATATGAAACAGTAACCAGAAAAAAAAACCCTCATAATATTAAGCGTTCATAAATATGTAAAGTCAATTAACTGCCAATTTAAAAAAAATATAGTTGCTAAAAAAACAATTATCATTCGACAAATATTTAAAGAGGTGATTAATAATATATAAAGGTTGGTTGGTTGATTGATTATGGCAACACTGTATGAGGGTGATCTGCCTAGCAGGAGGATGCCTTAAGCGGAGGACTTTTTAAGATGGTTCCAGTGCATATTCACGTTACATTTGAAGAAAAACACCCAAAACTCCAGACCGCTAGATTGAGGGTCACCCGGCAAGCCTCAAACCTGGGTCCTACACACTGACTATCTCCCAGTGCTCAGTGCCCACTCCACTGGTGGGCAGTATATGAAGGAAACAATTAGATATTAAATTTTGCAGTATTTTATTGGCTGAAGTTTTACATATGATATGAAATATTAAATATGTTTAAAAACAAACTAGATAAATATGAACAAAATTAGGCATTTACTATTTTAATTTACTTTTGGAATGATTTACTATATTTTTTATTTGTTTTAAAGTAATAATTATACTTAATGTAGATAAATTTAGAATATTAAATGGAAATGCAGCAAGCAAAACAAAGCAGATGTTGCAAGAGCAAGAGGCAGAAAAGAGAGACCCTTCTGAAAAATATCTAACTGGAAAATTAAATCATAAACACTGTGATGTAAACTGTTCCAATTGCTTAATATTCTTTCTTGAGTAATACGTTTATTTTCTTTGTATAGTGCCATTTTGAGGAATCCCAGTTTAAGCATCGTGCAGATGGATGGAAACGCTTAAAACCAGATGCAATACCTACTCTCTTTGCTGTTCCAAACAAACCTTCCTCAATAACTCCAAGACGTCAAAAAGGAATAGGTTGTCCAAGAGCAGAGTCCATTTTACAAGCAAAGAAAGTTGATAATGTACTAATATTCCTAATAGTAAACATAAAGCAAATATATGCCAGTAGTACAGTGAATTCCCGATTATTCGTGAAATTGAATGGTGCAGATATCGTACAGGTATCGATCCAGGAATTTTTTACAAAGTCCCATTATTGTGAAAACAGTTTATTTTTGTGAATTTTAACTAGTATTTTGGGGAATTTTCATGCATATTTTTGTGAAAATTACTTTTTTTGTTAAAATAATTTACAAAACTAATCAAAATATAGGGCAAAATTTAAATAAAAGGGCCATTTTCATTGACTGTATTTTTGTGAAGGAGCCTTTTTAATCGATTGTAATTTTGTGAAAGTGCGATTTTAATCATTTGTAATGTTGTGAAGGGGCCGCAAAGTGGACCTCAATTTTCGTCTGAATCAATCCCTGTGATAAGCTGATTTTGCAGATAATCTACAAAATAATTAAAACGGGAATAAATCAACCCAAATTGAACAATTTACATATGATGGGTAACATAAACATACATTTTTAACATATTGATGTATACTTGTCTGTAAAAAATATTTTCTCATTGAAGAAATTGTTCAAAATCATCCTTGAAATGTTCAGGAACTTATTCGTTTCCACTTAATTTATCACCATAAAGACCAGTTTCCCTTATCTCGTAGCATTGTTTGAACCTCATCAGCTTCACGTGTTGAAATAGAATTTATGTTTCGTTAAAAAAATCTTGAAAACTCATCTTACATTTCAGAAATAAATGCCATCTCAAGGATAGGAGTAGAAAAATTAGACTTGCTTACAGTTTATTGTAGCATAATAAATAGGACCATAAGGATTAGGGTGCATCAAAAAAAACTTACTATTTGACATGTTTGCTAAATTTTTTTCTAAAATTACAATTTTTTTTATGCTCTGTTAAGCCACCTTTGAATCAAACTAAAATTGAAAAAATTCACATAGTATTATGGGTTCAAAGGCAGGCACATAGCCAGGAAAATTTTTCAGGGGGGGGGGGGGGAATATGAACTTATATGTGTATAAATAGACAGAATTTCTTCACGGCATTAATCTGGTGACCACTAATCCAAAGTTTCGGGGGGGGATATATCCCGATATCTTCCCCACCCTAGCTACGCCCCTGTTCAAAGGGTCACGTTTCTGCACCCCTCCCCTTCCATTTCAATTTTGACAGGTTTGCTAAATTTACAATTTTTCTAGCTCTGACTTCCACCTTAGATTTGAGTTAAAATTAAAGTAATAATAATAATTCATACAGCTTTAAAAAATTTCTTTGACAGAACAAAGAAAAACTGTTTAGAAAACAATCCAGTTTCTAATTTTTAACATCAATTATTTATTTGAGTTTTTTGTAACTAAATCTATTAAAATATTTGAAAATTTTATTCAGTTGTAATCATTAAATTATATTAATCTGTTACAAGTTACAATCTAAATAAAACTAATAAATATTTATTTCTTTAGGAAACTATACAATCACATAGACTCAAAGAGTTAGAAGATCAAAATAAGAAGCTTCAAGCAGTAATTTCTTCTTTGAGCTGTTACAAATATGAAAAAATAAGCTAAAAATAATGAAATACTGTCGATATGAGATGAATGCATTTAAGAATGAATTTTTAAACCTAAAATTTTGTGTCAAATCCTAGTTGAGAACAATTTTTTGAATAATTTTCTGTACACACATCTGTTGGCAAAATAAACATTCTTCTTAATAATGCACTTTTCATATTTTTTTAACAGATGTGGCACGTCAGCTAAGCAATGAATAGTGTCAGAGGTTCCTACATCATAGTTAGTTTTCCTGTAGTCTCGGGTGACAGAAACACCTAAAGAGTTCCACAGGGCTGTATTAGAGCAACCCATATCAGATGTGGAAGCCCTAACTCTCAAACCAATTGATTGAGCAGCATGAATGGCATGATAGACAAAACTTTTCATTGCTTCACCTGATGTTGATGGCCCAGTCAATTCATGCCCAATTACTTGTTTCCGTTTCAGCTTCAGTCCTCTAAACATAAGAATCAAATAATGATTAGCAACACATGCATTTCCCAGAGTTGTGTTGCCTACAAAACATTTATTAGTTGTATCAAAATCTGGATTTGTATCAATTTCCATTTCATCAAACAAAATGCAACAATTTTTGTCTTCTGAGGCATGCTATGAACTTTTGTTTTCAAAAGAGTCACAAGATTATCCATAACTCCAAAATCAAGTTTCAAATCTTGGATTCTTCTGTTTAGTGTGCTACATAGGCGCACCCACGGGGGGAGCTATGGGGACTGAAGCCCCCCCCTAAAGGCAGAAGTTAGAAGTGAAAAGTTTTTAAATAAATCCTGACAGTTAGTCGAAACCCTGTTACACACGGTTACATCGTCGCTCAAAAGATCAGATAATTATTTATGACTCTATAATGAGTTACATTGCTTGTGTTCTATGGGACAGTCAAGTCATACTGAATATTTTGACGTTATAAGAGAGTTGTAACTAACCGAGGTCACTATGACCGAGTTCAGCAGTATTTGTATGTAGCCCAGCCCCCCTAAACTAAAATCCTGGGTGCGCCACTGGCGTGCTATATCATGGCAATGAATAGCCAGTTGACCTAAGGTAATTCAAACCTTCTTTACCTAATGCAAATCTGAATTTTAAGCCCTGAATTATGCTTTTGTTAGACCAGGTGTTTTTTCAAAATTAAGTATTTGAATTTGCTCTTCAGTTGATTACGAACCTCCTACATTGAAAGCGAACCAAAAAAGAAAAATATATTATAGAGTAGAATTTTCTCCCAGGACTGATCTTTTCAGGACTACACCTAAGGTGAACAAAAACACTTGTTTGAATGTCTGTGTTGTAGAATCAAACCTACAGGGCAGCTCAGGAAATTTTGAAGTAACAAACCTATGCACGAATAAGCACAGGAAAAGCATATTATTGATCCAAGTGCATGCATACAGAATGTCACTTATGTTTTCATCCCAAAATGACAGATGCATGTTGTCAAACAGAGCAGGAAGTATATAATACAAATCCGTGATTTTAATCAACAATAAGATTTGTAATATTGAAATTCAGTGATTTGAACATTAAATGTATCTTAAGAAATGTATTTTTGTAAATAAAACAATTTAATTGCAAAAGTTAGTATTGGTTTATTGATTGGAAAAAGCCTAATAATAATTATTTTATATCTACAATCCCCCCTTTTTCAAAATTTTTTTTTTCTTTGTTTCATTTCTCTGCCCTTTCAGTTCATATTCCAATAAAAACAAAAGAAAAAAGTTTTTCACCCATCCATTGCTTTTTTTTCTTTCATATATAACAACTCTGCTCCTGAAATCCACATACCTTGGACGTTAACTCTTTGTGCAGATTTAATTTCTTTACAGAAAAAAGTGGAAAAAACATTTTTAAAAGATAATTTTAAAAAGTACATTTATTGAATAGATGTCAATATAGGGCCCTGTTTGTTAGTATGTTATGCTAGGAGGCAACTAGATAAAAAAAAAAAAATTCTGACATAATTTTTTTTCTAAAAAGCCTCATGTCGAGTAAAAGTATTGTTTGTCATTTCAATACTTTTTATTAACAACAACCATATGTAAATAATAAAATGCCTGTTTTGATACTCAATTTATCCTAATTTATTGCTGTATATTTTATGTTTCTTTTTTTTTTTAAATTAGCATCAGTTGAAGATATTCCAAAGTAATTTTGTTTGCCATCTCATAATACATTAAGCATCTTTAAATTATTGAAACTTTTCACTTATATAGTGTAAAATATAATAGTAAAGGGCCAAAGTTTTATTTTAACAGCTATGTTATTTTACAGAAGATTTTCCCTTAAGGGGATCATTCTAGGCCACTTTCCCCTACTTATAATATTGGTATCTACCAGGCCAGGGGCGTAGCCAGAAATTTTTCATGGGGGGGGGGGTTACGACTACTACAACTCATATATATGTATACATGTGTGTGATAATGTAGTCAAGAATATACATTTTGTATGGCAAAAAATTCCTCATGGGGGGGGGGGGGTTATGACCCTAACCTCCCCTTGGCTACGCCCCTGTACCAGGCATAAGCGTAAAGTTTTCAAAATTATTTGGGGGGGTGGGCCCCACAACCACATATATTCACGTCAGTGGCGTATATACATATATGTGAGTTGCAAAAGTCGAACTCCCCCCCTCTCCACGAAAAATTTCTGGCTACGCCACTGATTCACGTACATATAACTTACTCATAGTTGCCAACTACTACGGAATATAATTAACCACTTTTTCTACATGATTTTTCGGCTTAAAATATAGCAAAATTTTTGTGATGCTCGCACGAGCTGGTTACTATTTTGAAAAAAATAATTTAAAAATATACTGTTTACAAAAAGTGGTTATTTATATTCCACAGTAGTTGGCAGCTATGACTTACTATATATAAGTGTAAATTATTTGAGGCACTCGATCTCTATGGGTCCATAGAATTCTACACCAATGTAAGGTAAGTATCCATGTTAGTATCTTCCTACCATGTTATAAGTTAAAAATATAAGCAAAGTAAAAAATCCAAAGGAGGGAAAAAAAAAAAAACATTTTCGATGAGCTAGTGCATTTTAGACACATCTGAACTTTTCTTCATTTCATACTTTACATGCGTAATCTGATTTTAATTAACCAGAGCCTGGCGAGGGCAGCTTATAGTAACATTTTGTGTTACAGGGCGTCACAATGAATACTAAATCATGATTGAAATCAAAAGAAGAAAATTTTTAAAAGTACAAGTAAAGGTTATTTTTAAACATTTGTAAATAGCGTGAATACTTTTTATTATGTTAGTATAAATTAGTTTTCTGTATTTAGTGATAAATTATTAGGTGGGCTCAGCCCCTATTCACAATTTATTGGGGGGCTCGAGCCCCACAGGCCCATATAACTCTACGCCTATGCTACCGGGTCAAGAAAGTCACCGAAAAGTAAATAAATCAAAAAAAAAAAAAAAAAGTCAAGAAAACAGGGTGGGAACCCTGTTTTCGTGACTTTTTTTTTGGGAATATGTAAAATATGGATGAGATTTTCTCTCTTTTCCAAAACTTTTGAGTGAGATTTTCAAAAACTTTAACATCATTAAAGTTATTTAAAATATAAATGTGATAAAAGTCAATATTTATTCATCCTCCAATTCCTTTTACATTCATAATTACGATCCCTTTCCGAAAATATCGATTTTCCATTACATCGCTTTTTACAAATAATTGTTTTTAATTATTATCTATAAATATTTCATACTTGTGTGTAGGTAAAGCATACATTTTTAAAAAAAATGTAGGACTATATTCCGTATACGGTGCTTTGTTTACATATCAATGTTTTGTTTACAAATCATTGGCGAACAATCTGACGCAAGAGTGAGCGATGCACCGCCAACTGCCGGTGGTAGTTGTGACTGGCAACCATAAAGAATACGTGTTTCGTCAGGTTTGGGAATTTGAAATTGTTTCCGTTATTGATGGAAGGGAATGAAATGTGTTATGTTAATATATGAAAAGAATTTGTGTATGTTTGTTAGAAATATAGTACGTTATAAGCCGGTGGGTGTTGGCGACATTTCTGAGTGGTTATTTTTTTTTTAAAATAGAGGTAAGTGCTCTTTTTTAACGAATCTTTGCAATGTTTATGGTTTTTAATGTGAATTTTAAATTGATATTTGAAGTGTTTATGTTTTCGTAAGTGCTATTTACGTGCTATTCTAATCATACTGACTTTATAAGAGGTGTACAACTAGGTTGTTTAATCCACCGATGTTTTTTTGAGTTGAAAACGGGCCAGTGTTTGCCCAGATTACATTAGCTGTACAACTATGCTTAGTTCACTGTTGGTTTTTTTTAGTTTAAAACGGTCCACTGGTTGCATAGCTGTACAACTAGGTTGCTGAATCCACTGAGGTTTTTTTAGTAGAAAACGGTTCACTGGTTGCATAGTTTAGATAGCTGTACAACTAGGATGCTGAATCTACTGAGGTTTTTTTAGTTAAAAACGGGCCACTGGTTGCTTAGTTTAGATAGCTGTACAGCTAGGTTGCTGAATCCACTGAGGTTTTTTTAGTTAAAAACGGACCACTGATTGCCTAGTTTAGATACCTGTACAACTAGGTTTGCTGAATCCACTGAGGTTCTTTTAGTTATAAAAAGTCCACTGGTTGCTCATTTTTAGTGGAATATATGTGCAATTTTAATGTGCTGATCGTGAAATATGGTTGGCAACAGTCGCTGGAGCTTGGCGGCCGCCAAGCTCCAGCGACTGTCGCCATGTTTACATGGGGTGTGCACCGGCTTGTATGATTTTACCAAAATGTACTATTTGTTTAATCATCCCCCAGTCTCCAGTTACATTCATATTTCAGATCACTTTCCGAAAATATCCATCGATTAAAACTAAAACGACTGAATATGCCAAAGTAGCGAGAAGTGCGCCAAAGATAGCAACCCCATAGTTTCGGTTTGGGTAATTTTTCGAGACGTAAGCCGGCCTGTATTATAGGGGTTCTACTGTAAAATAAGGTGACCAAATGTCCCCAATTTCAGGACATTTTTCAAATTGTCCCCAAAATGTAAAACAGGAATTGGCCAAAATTTTTAATTATTGCATTGATTTTTAATTACTGATTTCATTAATTGTATATGTCCCCAGTTTTGTTTCAAAATCGGGGACATGTCCCCAATTCTATGTTCAAAAATCTGGTCACCTTACTGCCCAGACAGCACATAAGCTTAAATCAAGCTTGACATTTGGCTTGCCAAATGCAAGCTTGGCTTAAGCTGGATTTTAGCTTGCAAAGTGCGCAGTGATGGCGCCATCTGTGAAAGAGAATGGACATTAATAATCTAGCGTGCTCAAATTTGCTGAAAGTTCGTAAAAGATGTGTTTTATTTTATTACCAATGCCATATTACCGGCAGGGCAAACGGGGCAACTGCCCAGGGCCTACAGATTTTAGGGCCCAAAAATCTTACACTTTTGTAATTTTAAAATAAAATTACAAAAAGGATAAAAAAAAATTCAGAAGTTAAATAATTTTTTTAATTATAAAGTATGAACAATGAAAATAATTCAAATTTACATTTGTATAAATTAATTTAAACTTATTTTTAATTCTTCGAAATGCTCTATATCGATATAGCATACCAATATGTAGGAAAATAACCACATTTGTAAAGAGAATTTTTAGCGTTAAAAAATAGGAAAATTTTTCAATTATTTGTTATTTTAAGAAATATTTACAAAAATGACTAAAGTGTTTGTATTCCATACATGTTAGCAACTGTGATACAGCATTTCGAAGTAACGTTTAACTATCTCTTTCTTTGATTTCAGATTACTTAACACAAAATTTATGTTAAGTAAGTAAACCCATTCTATATTTCCAAATATGGAAATTCTTCAAAATAAAATACAATTATACTACGAAATTGATTTCAAAATCAGTCGTTTGTCTCGATTTTGCCCAGCAGTATTACTGAACGATGAGTGTTGCGATATTGAAAGTTTTAAAATGTGTTCTGCTTTTAAGTTTATATTATGCTTATTTCCATATTAGTAGAGTCTATAAATCACACATAACATTATTTAAATTTTGATTCATCCCATGGAAAAAAAAAAACAAAAAAACAAATAACATATCGCCCACTTATCAATCTGGCCAGAAAACCGCTTAATAATTCACTTCAAACTTTAGTCATAGCTGCACAAGGTTCTGGTGGCTGAATGGATAACGCGCTCGGCTACTAATCGAAAGGTCCCGGGTTCTATTCTAGCCACGGACACTCGATGGATTAGAATAACTTAAAATTACAGCATAAAGGGGGAAAATGCGCGGAAAAATAAAGTATGTGGGGCGCGTTCGCCAGCGGACGCCCGTGTATTTAGAAAAAAAAATTTTTGGAAAATTTTTTTCTAAACACACGTATATTAACAAATTTTTTTGGAAAATTTTTTAAGCTTGAAATGTCAAGCTCAATGCAAGCTGGGCAAGTGTAAACTAGAACACTTGATTCAAACTTGCATCAAGCTTACACGACTGGAATTTTCAAGCTTATTGACTTGATAAATCAAGCTTGCTGCACTGTCTGGGATTGGTTTTGATGTGTAGTTTTACACATGAAAGTCCTCACCACCTGCACCACACGTCTAAAATAAACAAATCAAATTACCAGGTGATTGTTTTTTTGTTTCTTTTCGTAGGTAAAAAATTTCGAAATCGAAATCAAGTTCCATAATTGTTCCATTTCCTATCATTTCTACGCCAAGGCCAGATTAGGGAGGAGGGAAGAAGAGGCAACCGCCCCCTCCCCAGAGTCCTTAGAAAGAAGAAATGAATGTTTGTATTTCGGATTTGTGTGTCTGTCCTGAAGTCCACTTATAAAACGACGTCAGAGAAATCAGTGAGAAAGATCCTTATTTACTTCCAAAAATGGATATGTAAGTGAATCTTCCAACTCTCTTCTCACTCTCCTCCCTTCTTTGACAAACTCTGATCTCACCCCACTGCTCTCTATGGGAAAGTGTGGGCGTTGTATGTTTATCGTTCGAGGGAGGGGGGAGGGGGAGAGAGAAAAGCAAGAGAAAAGTGTAAGGCTGTTGTTAGAAGCCAGAAATGTTCAATGGAAAGGGAAATTCCACTGATTTAATACTGAAAATTAGCAGAATTACTTAAAATTTACAAAATCATCAAAAAAGTAGCAATATTGCAAAGTGATAAAATTTAGTCGCAGAATGCTTTCAAAAGTAACAAAATTTGCAAAAAGTCGCAAGACCTGGCAACACTGGACTGAGACGCTTTTTAGCCAGCCTATAAAAAAAAGGAAAAGAAAATTTTAACAAAATGTAGTCAGAAAGATTGAAAACAGAATTTAATGGAGAATCATGACTGCAGAAAAACTGAAGAATTATAAAAATAATAAAATTAGAATAATTATTCAAAAAGAGTAAAAACAGAATTTTAAGAAAACCCAGAAGGATGAAACCCTTACAAATAAGAAATGTCAAACATTATCACGAATTTTGGCACCAGTAAAATGTAGAATGTATATCAATGCTACCTGAATTATGAAATAAATTCCAACCACCTGGATCAACATTTTGCTCATTTGCTGCAACAACGTAATAACTCAAAAATCACGATTTTTGAGTTTATACCATAGAGACAATCGCATTGATGGGAACTTTAAACTGACAGAGTGAAATTTCCGAACTATTCACCTTCGGAATTTCAAACGCATTTTCTGAAAAAATCATGATTTTTGAGATATGATGTTGCACCAAATGAGTGATATATTAAAAATTGCATACAGCGAAGCTCACATAAACAATTGGCTATAAATAAAAAACGAGAACTAACGATAGTAATTTCAGGATTCACCATTAATAATTACCCATGAAAACTAAAAATTCATGTAGCATAGCAAATTGAAAATGTTCTAAAAAGCTAATGAGCTGAGATTTTCTTTAGCAAAATCGATTAGAAGAGAGTCAAAATGCTATTTTTACATTTTGTTGTACTGAAAACGCATGTGTAGGAAATGTACTAAACGATACGAAATGAACTAACGATAGTAATTTCAGGATTCTCCATTAATAATTACCCATGAAAACTAAAAATCCATACAGCATAGCAAATTGAAAATGTTCTTAAAATCAAAAAAAGATAATGAGCCGAGATCTTCTGCAGCAAAATTGATTGTAACAGAGTCAAAATGCTATGTTTACATTTTGTTGTATTGAAAATGCATGTGCAGGAAATATTTAAAAAAAAAATCGCTTTTAATCCGGAAATAGTATCATCAATTTCCATGTTTAGGTAAACTCTGAGCCTATATCATAAATTAAGAACAATCTATACATGACTGAACAATATGAAGTATTACCTTTTCAAACTTGCCTTCTCAAACTGCCTTTGCAAACTTTCAAACGAGGCTATATCACCTATGAATTTCTCCCTCAACAGCGACAGATCTTTTTCTTTCGCTGTCGCAAGTTCAAAATTTTCATCTGACGCTTCGTAAAGGCCTTTCTCGTATCTATAAATCTCTACTAGAGAAAAATTTGAGATGCAGTGGCTCTTCAAATATGCTTTTAATATTAAATAATATTTTTTTCACACAATCCTCCCATTGACTTTATACAGCCACTTGAGTTTATTGACCCTAGTCACCTGATTTCACTTGTCTTCTTCTTCTCGAAGTGAAAGTACCCCGATATTCGAAATGAGGTTTATCAGTGTGACGTCATTTTTCCACCAACACGTGACCTTTCGGCTGTGTTGATGAGTAGTCCTGTAATCTGATTGGCTGAAGTGTATATTTTTCCATCCACAACTGGCTGAAATAGCCTCGTCTCAGTATGTTTTAATATGTTAGTACTTTTTAATGGGAATCTTTGGAGATATATCTTTTTGCAGTCATGTACAGGTTCCAGAGAGTTATTGAAGCATTCGTAGGCAGCACAATACAGAGGCATAATTATTATTTTTTTGATTTTGCGCTTATTACCAGGAGTCCAGCACATAAGCCTATGGAGAAATGGTTGTTTGTTTTCCACCGTCACGTGACTTTTATAGTCTCGAACCCAAGGAGGCGATATCCTCCATTGCCCCTCATTCACGCAGTTTGGCGAAAAACTAGGCGAGATTGTATAATGGGAGAAAAATCTGGTAGACTGGATCATGCCTCATGCTTGCGCATGCGTAGCTATATTCAAGCTGTTTAAGCTGTGCTTACTGCTTTGGCTTCGAGTGAAAGCACAGTAAGAGGAAATTAAAAATAGTAATTTGTTATTAAATTTATAGTTTATTATTAAAAATTTATTTGATTTGATCCATCTCTCTGAAATAAAAGTGACGTTTTCCAAATGTTTGTTTTTAATTATTTAGTGTAGTCTATTTCTCTTTCTTTGCTCACTTTTAGTATGTACGTATATTTCGGTTATCTGTTGTTTTTACCTTGTAGTTAGAAGATTTCACCAGACATCTTTTGTAGTGTATTTAAAATCTATATTGATGATTGTTTAGAACTTGAAACTGTAGGAAAATGACTGCGGAATCAAAACAAACACTTGATATGTATGCTAGTGGAAAATTTGTTAACTTAATAATCAGTAACATTCATTTTTTGATGGACCATTCATTTTTAATTTTCTTTTAATGAGGGTTTCGTTTTAGTGAAGGTTTAACGTAGATATATTGGTAAAATCATACAAGCCGGTGCCCACCCCATGTAAACATGGCGACAGTCGCTGGAGCTTGGCGACCGCCAAGCTCCAGCGACTGTCGCCATGTTTACTAGTCATTCTAGGCAACCAGTGGTCCGTTTTTAACTAAAAAAACCCCAGTGGATTCAGCAACCTAGTTGTACAGCTATCTAAACTAGGCAACCAGTGGTCTGTTTTTAACTAAAAAAACCTCAGTGGATTCAGCAACCTAGTTGTACAGCTATCTAAACTAGGCAACCAGTGGTCCGTTTTTAACTAAAAAAACCTCAGTGGATTCAGCAACCTAGCTGTACAGCTATCTAAACTAGGCAACCAGTGGCCCGTTTTTAACTAAAAAAACCTCAGTGGATTCAGCAACCTAGCTGTACAGCTATCTAAACTAGGCAACCAGTGGCCCGTTTTTAACTAAAAAAACCTCAGTGGATTTAGCAACCTAGCTGTACAGCTATCTAAACTAGGCAACCAGTGGCCCGTTTTTAACTAAAAAAACCTCAGTGGATTCAGCAACCTAGTTGTACAGCTATGTAAACTACGCAACCAGTGGACCGTTTTTAACTAAAAAAAAACAACAACAGTGAACTAAGCAACCTAGTTGTACAGCTAATGTAAACTGGGCAAACACTGGCCCGTTTTCAACTCAAAAAAACATCGGTGGATTAAACAACCTAGTTGTACACCTCTTATAAAGTCAGTATGATTAGAATAGCACGTAAATAGCACTTACGAAAACAAACACTTCAAATATCAATTTAAAATTCACATTAAAAACCTTAAACATCGAAAGATTCGTTAAAAAAGAACACTTACCTCTATTTTTTTGGTAAATAACCGCTCAGAAATGTCCCCAACACCCACCGGCTTATAACGTACTATATTTCTAACAAACACCCACAAATTCTTTTCTTATATTAACATAACACATTTCATTCCCTTCCATCAATAACGCAAACAATTTCAAATTCCCAAACCTGACGAAACACGTATTCTTTATGGTTGCCAGTCACAACTACCACCGGCAGTTGGCGGTGCATCGCTCACTCTCGCGTCAGATTGTTCGCCAATGATTTGTAAACAAACCATTGACATGTAAACAAGGCACCGTATACGGAATATAGTCCGATATATTTATGAAGAAATGCTTATCTGTGATAAATGAAAGACAATGAGCACATAACTGAGCATTATACGCTGCTGTTTACTATAGTATATATATATATATATATATATATATATATATTCTTCTATTAAACTTATGTAGTTTTTACTATTGCATCGCACTATTATAAAATAGTTTTATTAAACCAAAACAAAAAAAAATTTCTGTAGATTTCAACAATCGAAAAGCTTTGCAAAAATGATTTTTAGCTTCAGTGTGCTGGCAAATGAAAGTACGCAAGTTTTGCAGAAAATGTAGAGAATTATTTCATTTAATATTTCAGTTAATACATTGTTTTCGATCAAAAGTAAGTTTTCTGGTTTATATTATTTTTTTTAATAATAATAGCACTTGCAGACGTCGATTCAGTAATTTTTTCCTCGGTTCTATTTTGTGAAAATTTTTTATTTTTGCATTTGCAAATTTCAATATCTATTTTTGTGAGTTTTCATAGCAATTTTTGAAAAAGTCACTTTGTTTCTTAAAATAATTTACAAAACAAATTAAAATATACGGTAAAATGCCAATGAAGGGTTGTTTTAATTGATTGTATTTTGTGAAGTCGATGAGACTTGCATTCTCGCAATCGTCGACGATTTCATTTTTTTGGAGGGGCTGCAAAATAGACACAAATTTTGTATTGACAGTTCCCACCCCTATCTCCGCCTAAAATAGCCCTATACATGGGCGCCAGCAGAATATATCTCGGGGGGGGGCAAAGACTACTTTAACATATGGTTACCATGTTGGAAAGAGCAAAAAAGCAAGGGAAAAAACTGCATACAAAAATCCAGGGGGGGCATTGCCCCCCTTGCCCTATGCTGCCAGCGCCCATGGCCCTATTGAATAATCATCAATTGGTCATCAATTTGGCCCCTATGCTGACCGGAAATTCGATATTTTCAAGTAGTATTTCCTGACTGCTGCACACCCTGTCAATAATCAATTTTTCCCTATTCTTTTTAGTACATCTACTGGAGGAGTGTGTGTGTGTGTGTGGGGGGGGGTGTTACCCAGACTTCCGGAATTGCCCTTGTCTTGAACTTTCCGTGCTGTCAGCCGTAAGTTTGGATGAATGTGTTTTGAAAATCTGAAAAAATAAACAATAACCAAGTGGCGTTTATTAATTACTTACAGTCAGGGGCATAGCCAAGGGGGGGGTTAGGGGGGTTGTAACCCCACCCATGAGGAATTTTTTGCCATACAAAATGTATATTCTTCACTACAGTATCACACACATGTATACATATATATGAGTTGTTGTAGTTGTAACCCCCCCCATGAAAAATTTCTAGCTACGCCCCTGCTTACAGCATTTATAAAACACGGTAAAGCTCCATTTACAGTAGGAAATAATTTATTGTTATGACTACTCTTCTGGATGACAGATGGTTTTTCTAATGAGATATTTTATGACCTCAAGCTACAGTGAATGATTTTAACCCTCTCCTTAGGTCGTGAGGGAGAAGAGCAGCGATGAAGCAGATGCCCTCCCCCCTCCTCCCCCACACATCATTGATAAGAGAATAAACAAATCAACTTCCTTGTTGTTGGAGAGAGGCTTTTTTGGGGTCTAGCCGGGACCACGTGGCCTCGGTGTAGCCGAGCGCCAGCAATGGTAACGAGAATCAAAGAGAAGGGGAAACAAGGAGGGGTGGAGAAAAGGAGAGCGGCATTTTGATTGAAAAAAAAAACAAAGAGGGTGGAATTTTATCAAGAAAAAGGGCAAGGAGGGCGGCATTTTACCGGAAAAAGGGCACTAGGGCGGGCCGCCCCCCTGAAACGCTCTAGAGTGATCCCTGTGAAAGTGTTTCAGATTTCCTTACTTTTTTTTTTTTTTTTCCTTTCCATTTTTTGATAAAGACCAATATATCCAGAAACTCTTCAGGATTAATATAAGATGAAAATAATTTGTTCCTTTTTGTAGGTTTTTATCATTTAACCAACTTATTTTCGTAACCAGGGGGTCCAACATGGTAAGTATTGCACCTGCGCACCGGCTTCGAAGGAGCGTCATTTTGAACTCAAAAACTAAGTAGAACATAAAAGGGAGCATCTTTTTTACATTAGCAAGGGTGGGGGGCGACACTTACCGCACAGCCGCTCCTGTTTGTAACCATCTTAATTTTAAATTCCATTCAGAATCTGAGAAATTTCTATGCCAAGGAAGCCAGTAAGGAACAGGATTCTCTCCGAACAAGATTTATGAAGATGGCAAACCAACTGGTTGCTGGAGGTGGCTAGTACATATATAAATGATCTTAAACTTTTTAAACCTTTGTCTGAAGATTGCCAGTAGCTTTCCTTGTTCAGAACAATGTTAATCTAGTAAAATCATCATTCAAATAGGCATTTTGGGTATGTGCATTATTTTTTTCTTTAAAAACTCTTAGTTTGACAAAAATTTTGCTCCACCAGTGGCATAGCAGTAGCGCTTAGAACTGGGAGACGGAATGTGCCTGGTTCGAAACCAGGTCGTGTCTGCCAACCTAACCGGAGTTATCTGTGGTTTTCTCCGAAACTTTGCATAAATACGGGTTCAGACCC
The DNA here is from genome assembly GCA_038373885.1 of Cheiracanthium punctorium. Classification (NCBI taxonomy): domain Eukaryota; kingdom Metazoa; phylum Arthropoda; class Arachnida; order Araneae; family Cheiracanthiidae; genus Cheiracanthium; species Cheiracanthium punctorium. The sequence continues at coordinate 3,863 of JAWZYV010016877.1, read as the reverse complement.
CTTAGACCAGGGATGGGCAAATTTTTTCGGTCACGGGCCAAAAATCGAAAAAACAAATTTTGCGGGCTAAAATAAATTTTTCTAAAATTTTAAAAAATATATACAAGTATTAAAATATGTTAATGAGATGAATGAAATTGCGATTTCATTTTTAAAAGTTCCATATATTGAGGTTCGAAGTGAGATATACTGATTCTAAGGAACGAGGCTAAGTACTCATCTGTCAGTCTACTTCCGAAAGAATTCTTTCTAAGGTTCATAGTTGAAAACACTTGTTCACATATATAAGATTAAGCAAACACAGCACTGACTGATTTTCTGGGCGGGAAACTTACTTTCGATAATGATTTGTAAAACTCTAGATTTGGCATATTTAGAAACAACTGCTTGAGATGACTGTTAGATTGCAACTCAATTAATTCAAGCTGCAAATCTGACCCCACTGCTTCACAATTTACGTTGAAAGGCTTGGTAAAAATATCCAATTCTGTTTTATTGGCACTGAAAACTTGAAACCTACGTTCGAACTCAAAATGCAGTTTTTTCAAGTCATCTTTATAATTCTTAATATGGAGTATATAATATATTATATAATATATAAATATATTTTTTCTTTTAATTTCCGTCGGACCAGCAAATTAAAATTCTGTCCACGGGCCGTAGTTTGCCCATCCCTGCCTTAGACAGTCCCACACGGAGGGCAATCCCACCCCTGGCCTAGATCCCTAGCGTAGATAATTGGCCGTAACTTCCATTTCCATGTCCGTTGACAAAAATTTTAAAGAATTCATTCTGTAGATTATAAAATTATCTATATTGTCTCATCACAACTTCAAGAATTAATATCTTGATGCGATAAAACAATGAGTATTTATGATCATTAAAACTAATTTGCTATTTAAAAAAAATTCTGAAATTTTTGGTTTTAAGAACACTTAGAAACAACAAACGACTTGGTATTTTTTATTATTGCTTTTCCTGATCAGTTTTTATTATTACCTATAACTCTATTTTATTAATTAATAATTTTAATGAATGGAAATAAAATAAAACGGTGAAAAAAATTATAACAGTCATTCTTATAAATTAAAAATTACCATAATATTCAAACAATTGATTTTTAAAAAATTACTTTTAATATAAAAATAACTAAATCATAAAAGCAAAGGTACATGACAAGGAGATTTTAGCACATGTAACTGTTAAAATTAATTTTGATATAAATTTTTCACGGAAAACTTTTTTTACTTTCTGAACATGTATTATTTAGGAAAGTATTGTAATCATGAAAAAATTCGACTTCGAAATTTTGGTGTATTTACACGTTTTGAGGTCTTCTGAATTCATTTATACAATTTTTATGAGATGTATATATATGTGTGTGTGTGTGTGAGTAAACACGATAGCTCCTGAACGGGGCATCCGATTGAGCTCATTTTGGGTTATAAACCACCATTGCAAGTAGTGTGTATGAGACTTTTCTACAAGGCTACGACAAAGATTTCTTTTACATTATGGCCTATGGTGGGGAAATTCTTGAAAGTGCACTAGCATTTAAATGGTACATTCGATTGAGCTCAAATTGGGTATATATGTTATAAACCACCATCGTTAGACTGGTATTGATTTTTGATGTGTATATGAGTTTTTCTACAGGGCTATGACAAAGATTTCTTTTACATTATGGCATATGGGGAGAAATTCTTGAAAGTGTGCTAGCATTTAAACGGGGCATTCGATTGAGCTTCAATTTGGTATATCTATATATGCTTGAAATATTCATCGATTAAAGTTTATTTAATGCTTGGTAATGATCTTAATCGTAAGTGTTCGGAAAGTTGAGTGGAGTCACTCCAGATTTTTAAAAAAGTTATGATGGAAATTCAGAATGTTTGAAAAATTACTTTTTACTTACAACTTCAATAATTCATAAAAACAACCAATTAAAGATGGAAAATTATATAAATCAATAATAATTACAATAATCAATTACAGATGTAAATTTTTATTAATAATAATCAAAATTATTAGCTTAAGATAATTATTTACAATTTAACAACATTCTTAGTAACAATGAAATTAAAGTACTATACTAGTGCTGATCCGGAACGTTTAAACTAATGTTTTTTTACTGATTAAAAAAAAAAAATCCATATTCATTTTCAGAGTCGAATATGCATAAAAATTTTCTCTAACTCTTGGCATTTTAAAGAAAATGTCTAAAAACATGCTTTAGGTTTTGAAAATAAGTATCTTAAAAAGTAAGGTGAATGAGGAGCTTCAAATTATATTTATTTTAAACTAGGTTGAGAACTCATTCTTGGTGCAGGAGGAAGCAATCATTTTTACTAGCATACTAATTTGGTCTAAGCCAATTGTTAATAAAAAGCTGCATTCTTTAGATTAAATAACTATCATACATCACTAGTAATTAAATACCATGCATTAAAATTTCTAAAACAAATAGATAGCCAGCCCCCCCCTCATATTTTTGCAGGTGTAAATATTTCATACTAAAAGAAAGTTTAATTGTAGAGACTTCCTTGTATTTTTATGAAACATTACAGTTAAAAACAAATAATATATGATGTGATTTATGATTTGTTTGTCCAAAAAAAAAAAAAAAAATAAATAAATAAATATTTCAAGTACATAATTCGAATTTGGCCGTGCTATTGCTGAAAGGTTTTTTTTTATTATTAAAGAGTTATTGAATGCATATTTAAAAAAAAAATGTCGATGATTATTTGAGTTGTATTGTAACGTGTAATGAATCACATTGTTTACAATTAAGTTTCACTGTTAACTATTTAGTTCGACGACAGATGGCGCTAAGCATTAGCAAACTCCATTTCAAAATTAGTCACGTGATTAGATTTGTTTACTTCCTTTTGTTGTGGTGTCTATGTTTTTAGTTGCAATATTTGATTTCTATATTTTTAAATTAATTAGCTCTGTTTTCGATAAATAAGTATTGGTTAAGGTACACTTATGCCGCTCGTTCGCGAAAACATCGGCCGTAAGTACTTTTTCAGGGTATTCAAATGCTTAAAGTTGAATCTATTATGGTCTATAATATGTGAATTTCTTTAATGTAAGTACGTGTTTTTAATGAATAAATCAATGAAGTTTGATTTTTATGCATGGCATGTTAATCAATTCTAAGTTATTCGTATTGAAAATTAAAAACGATGGTGCATGTCAACAACGCAAACACGTACGATTGTTATTATAATGATGCCATTTTGATGTTTTTAAGGGACTTTCTTTGTATTATGAAAAATGCACCCAAATTTTTGTTTATTTAATTATGGCGAATTGTTACGTTTGTGTAAATGATATTAAAACATACACAGCAGTTGCGTTTATAGATGTACATTTCGGGGGGGGGGGGGGAGATCCGGTATTTTAAACCTTATTTTTACTAGAATTAATATAAATGTTTTAAAAATAGCAGCTGTTTTTAATACCTGCTTGACATTTTCGGAGGGGGAGGGGCATCCCCCTTATATACGCCCTTGCTAGACATCAAAATCCTCTGAAGATGTTGTTTCATTCAATTTGTTGCTAATCCATTCCTTTGAACATGGGCGTAACTTGGGCTTCGAAACTGGGGGGGGCAAATGTCAATCTAAATGAAAGTCCATATATGCGTGCCCGTACACACACACACACACATATATATATATATACAGTGGCGGCTCGTCATTAAGGGCCAGAGGGGCCTGGCCCCACCGTCTAAACCAAAGTATCTTCCTATTATGTCAGACAGTTCTTTCAATAATTTACCTTCATTAAAAAAAAAAAAAAATGCACGCATTTTACTCTATTTTAATACTATCCACTAAAAATAGCATTTAAAA
>JAWZYV010016876.1:30000-35554 GCA_038373885.1 Cheiracanthium punctorium | reverse complement strand
ATTGCGCTGCAGAATGTCGACTTCTATTCTGTTTAACTTAAGGTGACCAGATTTTTGTAGTCAGAATCGGGGACATGTCCCCGATTCTGGCAACAAAACTGGGGACATTTATAATTAATGCAATAATTAACAGCAATTTAATTGAAAAACAATGCAATAATTAAAAAATTGTCCCCAGTTCCATTTTTACATTCTGGGGACAATTTGAAAAACGTCCTGAAAATGGAGACTGTCCCCAGAAAATGGGGACGTTTGGTCACCTTAGTTTAACTGCGTGCTATGAAAATACCGTTGAAGGCATTTTGACGAAAATATGTGCGCATGGATATTTGAACACGGAGAATATTTTTACACTATCCATTTTCCTCTAGCTCGCCGCTAGGTGGCGCTGCAGAAAGTCGAATTCTCTTCAACCGCTCGCTCTGAGAATACCGTTCTATCTATCTCGACAAAAATTGGTACGAAGGGATATTTGAACACGGAGAATATTTTTAAGCAATCCATTTTGCCATAACTTGCCGCAAGGTGGCGCTGAAGAGCATCGAATTCTATTCCGTCGGACCGCTTGCTGTGAAAATTAGTACACATGGATATTTGAGGACGTACAATACTTTTACACTTTCCGTTTTTCTGTAACTTGACGCTAGATTGCGCTGCAGAATGTCGACTTCTATTCCGTTCAACTGCGTGCTACGAAAATACCGTTCAAGCGATTTTGACGAAAATTTGTGCGCATGGATATTTGAACACGGAGAATATTTTTACACTATCCATTTTCCTCTAGCTCGCCGCTAGGTGGCGCTGCAGAACGTCGAATTCTGTTCAACCGCTCGCTGTGAGAATACCGTTCTATCTATCTTGACGAAAATTGGTACGTAGGGATATTTGAACACGGAGAATATTTTTACGCAATCCATTTTGCCATAACTTGCCGCAAGGTGGCGCTGAAGAGCGTCGGGTTCTATTCCGTCGGACCGCTTGCTGTGAAAATACCGTTCAACAGATTCCGATGAAAATTGGTACTGACGGATATTTGCGCACGGAGAACGCTTTTGCGCTATCCGTTTTTCTGTAACTTGACGCTAGGTGGCGCTGCAGAACGACGATTTCTATTCCGTTCAACTGCGTGCTACGAAAATACCGTTCAAGGGATTTTGACGAAAATTTGTGCGCTTGGATATTGGAACACGGAGAATATTTTCACACTATCCATTTTCCTCTAGGCGGCGCTGCAGAGCGTCGAATTCTGTTCAACCGCTCGCTGTGAAAAAAAACGTTCGATCGATCTTGACGAAAATTCGTACCTAGGGATATTTAAACACGGAGAATATTTTTACGCAGTCCATTTTGCCATAAATTGCCGCAAGGTGACGCTGAAGAGCGTCGGGTTCTATTCCTTCGGACCGCTTGCTGTGAAAATACCGTTCAACAGATTCCGATGAAAATTGGTACGAACGGATATTTGCGCACGGAGAACGCTTTTGCGCTATCCGTTTTTCTGTAACTTGACGCTAGGTGGCGCTGCAGAACGAAGATTTCTATTCCGTTCAACTGCGTGCTACGAAAATACCGTTCAAGGGATTTTGACGAAAATTTGTGCGCTTGGATATTGGAACACGGAGAATATTTTCACACTATCCATTTTCCTCTAGGCGGCGCTGCAGAGCGTCGATTTCTATTCCGTTCAACTGCGTGCTACGAAAATACCGTTCAAGCGATTTTGACGAAAATTTGTGCGCTTGGATATTGGAACACGGAGAATATTTTCACACTATCCATTTTCCTCTAGGCGGCGCTGCAGAGCGTCGAATTCTGTTCAACCGCTCGCTGTGACAAAACCGTTGGATCTATCTTGACGAAAATTCGTACCTAGGGATATTTAAACACGGAGAATATTTTTACGCAGTCCATTTTGCCATAAATTGCCGCAAGGTGGCGCTGAAGAGCGTCGGGTTCTATTCCGTTGGACCGCTTGCTGTGAAAATACCGTTTTTGATGAAAATTAGTACGCATGGACATTTGAGGACGTACGATAGTTTTAGATTAGCCGTTCTGCTTAAACTCGACGCTAGACGGCGCTGCAGCGCATAAACTTCTATGCCGTTGGACCGATCGGCATACAATTTTTTATAATTGCACATTTGAGAGAGAAGAATATATTCTCTGTTACTTTTGATCTTAATCACCACTAGGTGGCGCTGCAGCGCATCAACTTCGATACCGATGGGCCGACCGCTATAAAAATTTTATACTGACACATTTGAGCATGGAGAATACACTCTGACTTCATTTAGGTGTTACTCACTACTAGGTGGCGCTGCAGCGCATCAACTTCGATACCGCTGGGCCGACCGCTATAAAAATTTTATACTGACACATTTGAGCATGGAGAATATACTCTGACTTCATTTAGATGTTACTCACTACTAGGTGGCGCTGCAGCGCATCAACTTCGATACCGCTGGGCCGACCGCTATAAAAATTTTCTACTGACATATTTGAGCATGGAGAATATACTCTGACTTCATTTAGATGTTACTCACTGCTAGGTGGCGCTGCAGCGCATCAACTTCGATACCGCTGGGCCGACCGCTATAAAAATTTTATACTGACACATTTGAGCATGGAGAATATACTCTGACTTCATTTAGGTGTTACTCACTACTAGGTGGCGCTGCAGCGCATCAACTTCGATACCGCTGGGCCGACCGCTATAAAAATTTTATACTGACACATTTGAGCATGGAGAATATACTCTGACTTCATTTAGATGTTACTCACTACTAGGTGGCGCTGCAGCGCATCAACTTCGATACCGCTGGGCCGACCGCTATAAAAATTTTCTACTGACATATTTGAGCATGGAGAATATACTCTGACTTCATTTAGATGTTACTCACTGCTAGGTGGCGCTGCAGCGCATCAACTTCGATACCGCTGGGCCGACCGCTATAAAAATTTTATACTGACACATTTGAGCATGGAGAATATACTCTGACTTCATTTAGGTGTTACTCACTACTAGGTGGCGCTGCAGCGCATCAACTTCAGGACTATGCAGCGGATCGTCATGAAAATTCATAGCGGCGGATCTCTAAACCTTACTCTGCCCCTTTTAGAGTGTAGGGAAGGGCTTTAAGAGCCTTTGAACACCAGAACGCGCAAAAGAATTTCCAAGAGAATTTCTGTGTGTTCGCGTGTTCCGATGGCTTCTGTTCGTGTTCAGAGGGCAAGTTTTAAAATCCTATGACGCTGGAAAAAGTTTCAAAGTTCCGAAAAAAAAATATTGCCGGATAACCGCGAAACTTTTCGAACGATGCCGTTTAAGTGTGGGGAAGAGCTTCATGAACCTCTGAACACCAGAACGTGCGAAAAAATTTTGCGTAAATTTCTGTGTGTTAGCGTGCTCCGATGGATTGCGTTCGTGTTCAGAAGGCAGGTTTTAATCCTATGACGCTGTAAAAAGTTTCAAAGTTACGAAAAAAAAAAACTTTGCCGGATAATCGCGAAACTTTTCGGACGATGCCTTTTAAGTGTAGGGAAGGGCGTCGAGAGCCTCTAAACACCAAAACGTGTGAAAAAAAATTTAAGCGAGTTTATTTTATCAAAGTTCAAATATAGTAGTACGAAGAAAAAATTTTGGAAGGACAAAAGTGCGAGACCACGATACCTCGAAATTAATGCGGAAAACTCCGGTCAAACAGCATATGATTTTCGAGGATTACGATTTTGCGCATCGTGGACATATTTGGCACCGGAAGTATCGGCGGAAGTCGACGTCGTTTCCGGCGGCCATTTTTTGTTGATGCAGCACTTTCGCGTTACATGTGGAGCAGGTGGTGTCTGTGAGAAGACAAGAGGATTGGGGTTTCGGCCTCTTTTCCGATTGTTTTCTCATACGGCTTGCAGTTTCAACTAACGGTCACCGTATGGGAATTGCAAGTCGTCGACAAGTCGATCGAGACTTTCTGTCTCGAATTGAAAAGACTTTGAGTGTCCGGCGCCCGACTGGCGCTCCACTCCTGCCTGCCCCGCAATCTCAGTCTTCCACGGCGAATCTTCCAGAGTCTCGGACTGAGTGCCGCAGTCTCTGAAGGAGGAGCGTGTTGAGATGAAGGGTTTTCTGCCCCTGCGTCCGACGCACAAACCGCTCGACGCCCACGTACGCAAACCTCCCGGCGCTGATGCCGGCGGGGACGTCGTGAGTTTCGAACTGCTACCGAACGCGATGACGAGAATCTCTCGCACGTGGTGATAAAACGTGGATCCCGCCGTCGCTGCGGGGTCCGCGCCTCTCCCTTCGGAGAGGCGCGCCACGAGTTCGGGATTCGAGTCGGCTGCGATTCGAACCTTCTCTTTGACGGAGAAGATACCTGGTTGATCCTGCCAGTAGTCATATGCTTGTCTCAAAGATTAAGCCATGCATGTCTAAGTACATGCCGTATTAAGGCGAAACCGCGAATGGCTCATTAAATCAGTTATGGTTCCTTGGATCGTACCTTACTACTTGGATAACTGTGGCAATTCTAGAGCTAATACATGCAGCAGAGCTCCGACCTTCGGGGACGAGCGCTTTTATTAGACCAAAACCAATCGGACTTCGGTCCGTAAACTGTGGTGACTCTGTATAACTTTGGGCTGATCGCACGGGCCCGTCCCGGCGACGTATCTTTCAAGTGTCTGCCTTATCAACTTTCGATGGTAGGTTACGCGCCTACCATGGTCGTAACGGGTAACGGGGAATCAGGGTTCGATTCCGGAGAGGGAGCCTGAGAAACGGCTACCACATCCAAGGAAGGCAGCAGGCGCGCAAATTACCCACTCCCAGAACGGGGAGGTAGTGACGAAAAATAACAATACGGGACTCTTTTGAGACCCCGTAATTGGAATGAGTACACTCTAAATCCTTTAACGAGGATCCATTGGAGGGCAAGTCTAGTGCCAGCAGCCGCGGTAATTCTAGCTCCAATAGCGTATATTAAAGTTGTTGCGGTTAAAAAGCTCGTAGTTGGATCTCAGTTCCAGACGGGCGGTCCACTTACCGGTGGTTACTGCTTGTTCTGAACAGCCAGCCGGTTTCTCTTGATGATCTTCACCGGTTGTCTTGGGTGACCGGCAAGTTTACTTTGAAAAAATTAGAGTGCTCAAAGCAGGCGCGACGCCTGAATAATGGTGCATGGAATAATGGAATAGGACCTCGGTTCTATTTTGTTGGTTTTCGGAACACGAGGTAATGATTAAGAGGGACAGACGGGGGCATTCGTATTGCGACGCTAGAGGTGAAATTCTTGGACCGTCGCAAGACGAACTACTGCGAAAGCATTTGCCAAGAATGTTTCCATTAATCAAGAACGAAAGTTAGAGGTTCGAAGGCGATCAGATACCGCCCTAGTTCTAACCATAAACGATGCCAGCCAGCGATCCGGCTGTGTTCCTCAAATGACACGCCGGGCAGCTTCCGGGAAACCAAAGCTTTTGGGTTCCGGGGGAAGTATGGTTGCAAAGCTGAAACTTAAAGGAATTGACGGAAGGGCACCACCAGGAATGGAGCCTG
>JAWZYV010016876.1:5000-22500 GCA_038373885.1 Cheiracanthium punctorium | reverse complement strand
TCGGTTTCGAAGCGCACAAACATTAAACTTTAGTATACAATTTGAACAGCTTGCCATATTAAATGTTATTCGAAGAAAACCTTCCAAAACGCAACTCACTCACCGAAACAAAACATTATCACGTAATGATTTCTGAATTATCACACAATGCATTCTTAGATGGCATACATTAAAATTTAATATACAATATAAACACAGTTTTAAAATGGCAAATGTCTCTGGAAGAAAACCTTCCAAAACTCATGGCACGAACAAATACAAATTATTCTCGCATACGGGGCAGATAATGAAATGTAGTATGAATGTTATTGAAAAGAAGGAAATATTATTCAAAGAAAACCTTCGAAAGCTCAAGAGGATGGCTAATATACAATTTAAACACAGTTTTAAAATGGCAAATGTCTCTGGAAGAAAACCTTCCAAAGATATTTCCTCGCCCACCCCCAATTCTCCCACCCTCTTGAACGGCCTGCAGCGGCAATCGAACTGTCGGTTTCGAAGCGCACAAACATTAAACTTTAGTATACAATTTGAACAGCTTGCCATATTAAATGTTATTCGAAGAAAACCTTCCAAAACACAACTCACTCACCGAATCAAAACATTATCACGTAATGATTTCTGAATTATCACACAATGCATTCTTAGATGGCATACATTAAAATTTAATATACAATATAAACACAGTTTTAAAATGGCAAATGTCTCCGGAAGAAAACCTTCCAAAACTCATGGCACGAACAAATACAAATTATTCTCGCATACGGGGCAGATAATGAAATGTAGTATGAATGTTATTGAAAAGAAGGAAATATTATTCAAAGAAAACCTTCGAAAGCTCAAGAGGATGGCTAATATACAATTTAAACACAGTTTTAAAATGGCAAATGTCTCTGGAAGAAAACCTTCCAAAGATATTTCCTCGCCCACCCCCAATTCTCCCACCCTCTTGAACGGCCTGCAGCGGCAATCGAACTGTCGGTTTCGAAGCGCACAAACATTAAACTTTAGTATACAATTTGAACAGCTTGCCATATTAAATGTTATTCGAAGAAAACCTTCCAAAACGCAACTCACTCACCGAAACAAAACATTATCACGTAATGATTTCTGAATTATCACACAATGCATTCTTAGATGGCATACATTAAAATTTAATATACAATATAAACACAGTTTTAAAATGGCAAATGTCTCTGGAAGAAAACCTTCCAAAACTCATGGCACGAACAAATACAAATTATTCTCGCATACGGGGCAGATAATGAAATGTAGTATGAATGTTATTGAAAAGAAGGAAATATTATTCAAAGAAAACCTTCGAAAGCTCAAGAGGATGGCTAATATACAATTTAAACACAGTTTTAAAATGGCAAATGTCTCTGGAAGAAAACCTTCCAAAGATATTTCCTCGCCCACCCCCAATTCTCCCACCCTCTTGAACGGCCTGCAGCGGCAATCGAACTGTCGGTTTCGAAGCGCACAAACATTAAACTTTAGTATACAATTTGAACAGCTTGCCATATTAAATGTTATTCGAAGAAAACCTTCCAAAACACAACTCACTCACCGAATCAAAACATTATCACGTAATGATTTCTGAATTATCACACAATGCATTCTTAGATGGCATACATTAAAATTTAATATACAATATAAACACAGTTTTAAAATGGCAAATGTCTCTGGAAGAAAACCTTCCAAAACTCATGGCACGAACAAATACAACTTATTCTCGCATACGGGGCAGATAATGAAATGTAGTATGAATGTTATTGAAAAGAAGGAAATATTATTCAAAGAAAACCTTCGAAAGCTCAAGAGGATGGCTAATATACAATTTAAACACAGTTTTAAAATGGCAAATGTCTCTGGAAGAAAACCTTCCAAAGATATTTCCTCGCCCACCCCCAATTCTCCCACCCTCTTGAACGGCCTGCAGCGGCAATCGAACTGTCGGTTTCGAAGCGCACAAACATTAAACTTTAGTATACAATTTGAACAGCTTGCCATATTAAATGTTATTCGAAGAAAACCTTCCAAAACACAACTCACTCACCGAATCAAAACATTATCACGTAATGAACTCTGAATTATCACACAATGCATTCTTAGATGGCATACATTAAAATTTAATATACAATATAAACACAGTTTTAAAATGGCAAATGTCTCTGGAAGAAAACCTTCCAAAACTCATGGCACGAACAAATACAAATTATTCAAAAGAAGGAAATATTATTCAAAGAAAACCTTCGAAAGCTCAAGATACCTTCCAAAGATATTTGCTTGCTCCCCCCACACTTTGATTACTAGAATAATTCGTTAAAACACAAAAGATTAAAATTTACCCTTGCCATGGGTATACTAAACCAAAGGGAAAACAATCATCAGAAACTCGACAACGTTCATACGTGTCGATCACTCATCCCCTCAGAAATGCGAAATTCATTCATCTCGACAATTTAAATTCACGGAACCATTGACAGTCAGCAGAGTGAGCTTCGCTGCCTTGCAAACTCCGAGAAATATAAAAACGCGAACATACGAGTATAGTTACCTTCCTTTCGTCTCGCACCATCCCCAAGCGCAGAAAAAACACCGGCGCACTAATGTCAGGCAATTCTAAAAGCAAGCGTTCACATGCCACTCGTCAAAACCACCGTCCTCCGGAGGGAAAAAAAAAACAAGTCGGAAGTGGGGGATGTTCGCAGTGGCATGGCGTAAGGGGGGGGGCTCCATACAAAGGCATGTGCCCCCCTGGATCCCCTGCTGCTGCCTACTTTGATTATTAGAATAATTCGTTAAAACACAAAAGACTAAAATTTACCCTTGCCATGGGTATACTAAACCAAAGGGAAAACAATCATCAGAAACTCGACAACGTTCATACGTGTCGATCACTCATCCCCTCAGAAATGCGAAATTCATTCATCTCGACAATTTAAATTCACGGAACCATTGACAGTCAGCAGAGTGAGCTTCGCTGTCTTGCAAACTCCGAGAAATAAAATAACGCGAACATACGAGTATAGTTACCTTCCTTTCGTCTCGCACCATCCCCAAGCGCAGAAAAAACACCGGCGCACTAATGTCAGGCAATTCTAAAAGCAAGCGTTCACATGCCACTCGTCAAAACCACCGTCCTCCGGAGGGAAAAAAAAAAACAAGTCGGAAGTGGGGGATGTTCGCAGTGGCATGGCGTAAGGGGGGGGCTCCCATACCCAGGCATGTGCCCCCCCCTGGATCCCCTGCTGCTGCCTAATTTGATTATTAGAATAATTCGTTAAAACACAAAAGATTAAAATTTACCCTTGCCATGGGTATACTAAACCAAAGGGAAAACAATCATCAGAAACTCGACAACGTTCATACGTGTCGATCACTCATCCCCTCAGAAATGCGAAATTCATTCATCTCGACAATTTAAATTCACGGAACCATTGACAGTCAGCAGAGTGAGCTTCGCTGCCTTGCAAACTCCGAGAAATAAAATAACGCGAACATACGAGTATAGTTACCTTCCTTTCGTCTCGCACAATCCCCAAGCGCAGAAAAAACACCGGCGCACTAATGTCAGGCAATTCTAAAAGCAAGCGTTCACATGCCACTCGTCAAAACCACCGTCCTCCGGAGGGGAAAAAAAACAAGTCGGAAGTGGGGGATGTTCGCAGAGGCATGGCATAAGGGGGGGGGGGCTCCAATACCCAGGCATGTGCCCCCCCTGGATCCCCTGCTGCTGCCTACTTTGATTATTAGAATAATTCGTTAAAACACAAAAGATTAAAATTTACCCTTGCCATGGGTATACTAAACCAAAGGGAAAACAATCATCAGAAACTCGACAACGTTCATACGTGTCGATCACTCATCCCCTCAGAAATGCGAAATTCATTCATCTCGACAATTTAAATTCACGGAACCATTGACAGTCAGCAGAGTGAGCTTCGCTGTCTTGCAAACTCCGAGAAATAAAATAACGCGAACATACGAGTATAGTTACCTTCCTTTCGTCTCGCACCATCCCCAAGCGCAGAAAAAACACCGGCGCACTAATGTCAGGCAATTCTAAAAGCAAGCGTTCACATGCCACTCGTCAAAACCACCGTCCTCCGGAGGGAAAAAAAAAAACAAGTCGGAAGTGGGGGATGTTCGCAGTGGCATGGCGTAAGGGGGGGGGCTCCCATACCCAGGCATGTGCCCCCCCCTGGATCCCCTGCTGCTGCCTAATTTGATTATTAGAATAATTCGTTAAAACACAAAAGATTAAAATTTACCCTTGCCATGGGTATACTAAACCAAAGGGAAAACAATCATCAGAAACTCGACAACGTTCATACGTGTCGATCACTCATCCCCTCAGAAATGCGAAATTCATTCATCTCGACAATTTAAATTCACGGAACCATTGACAGTCAGCAGAGTGAGCTTCGCTGCCTTGCAAACTCCGAGAAATAAAATAACGCGAACATACGAGTATAGTTACCTTCCTTTCGTCTCGCACAATCCCCAAGCGCAGAAAAAACACCGGCGCACTAATGTCAGGCAATTCTAAAAGCAAGCGTTCACATGCCACTCGTCAAAACCACCGTCCTCCGGAGGGGAAAAAAAACAAGTCGGAAGTGGGGGATGTTCGCAGAGGCATGGCATAAGGGGGGGGGGGCTCCAATACCCAGGCATGTGCCCCCCCCTGGATCCCCTGCTGCTGCCTACTTTGATTATTAGAATAATTCGTTAAAACACAAAAGATTAAAATTTACCCTTGCCATGGGTATACTAAACCAAAGGGAAAACAATCATCAGAAACTCGACAACGTTCATACGTGTCGATCACTCATCCCCTCAGAAATGCGAAATTCATTCATCTCGACAATTTAAATTCACGGAACCATTGACAGTCAGCAGAGTGAGCTTCGCTGCCTTGCAAACTCCGAGAAATAAAATAACGCGAACATACGAGTATAGTTACTTTCCTTTCGTCTCGCACCATCCCCAAGCGCAGAAAAAACACCGGCGCACTAATGTCAGGCAATTCTAAAAGCATGCGTTCACATGCCACTCGTCAAAACCACCGTCCTCCGGAGGGAAAAAAAATCAAGTCTTAAGTGGGGGATGTTCGCAGAGGCATGGCGTAAGGGGGGGCTCCCATCCCCAAGTGTATGCCCCCCCCCTGGATCCCGTGATTATTACTTTGATTATTAGAATAATTCTTTAAAACACAAAAGATTAAAATTTACCCTTGCCATGGGTATACTAAACCAAAACCTATTAATACAGGGAAAACAATCATCAGAAACTCGACAACGTTCATACATATCAATCACTCATCTCCTCGGAAATGTGAAATTCATTCATTTTGACAATTTAAATTAATGGCACCATTCACAGTCAGTAGATTGAGCATCGATGCCTTGCAAACTCCGAGAAATAAAATAAAATAACTCGAGCATCCCAGTAGTTACCTTCGTTTCGTCTCCCACCATCCCCAAGCGCAGAAAAAACACTCGCACATTCTTTTTTCATTTACTTTTTATTAAATTGGCTTAAGGAAAAAAATTAACTAAAATTCATTAAAAGCAGTGCTAACCAGTCTGCGATAAAATTTTCTTAGTCTCCATTTCAAAGAGTACACTTCGAATATGAACGATTTTCTGTTGATTCACGCTTGTACAGTCGGTAGAGCATGCGGCTCGAGAACTGGCAGTCTTGCGTTCGAATCTGCCTTCTGCCGAGTGAGGCAGGGGGGGGGGGGGGGTTGGGGGGGGGGGGGGCGGGGGGGGGGGGGGTACGGCTAAGGACAAAAAATACACCCACACATCACTCATCAAAATTTAAATTCCAGTGGAAAAAAAAAAAAAAAAAAAAAAAAAAAAACTCAACAATGTTCATGCGTTCTTCCAAAAATGAATAACATTTAATATGATAAAACTGTTTACATTGCACATTAAATTTTAATGTACATTAAATTTTAATGGGGGTACGGCTAAGGACAAAAAATACATCCACACATCACTCATCAAAATCTAAATTAAAAAAAAAAAAAAAAAACAATGTTCATGCGTTCTGCTAAAAATGAATAACATTTAATATGGTAAAACTGTTTACATCGTACATTAAATTTTAATGTTTGTCTGCCATTCAAGAATTAATTAAGTGATGATACTTTGATCCCGTGTGTGCCTTTTGTTTTGGATTAAATCTCTTCTGGAAACGCGTGGAAACTTTTTGCTTTTAAACGATTTTGCATCAGCTCTGGAATTTTTAGACTGCCGCATTGAGCCTCGAACCCACGACTCAATGCATGCCTCAAACCCAGGCCGCATTGAGCCATTAACCCACGAATGTGGCCGTCGTGTGTTCGATTCCCAGCTGTGGAATTTTTTGCATAGATGGTAAAAAATAAAATCAGCCTAAACACTCGATATTGCCTAATAACTTGAAAGGTTGAGGACGGCTAAGGACAAAAAATACATCCACACATCACTCATGAAAATTTAAATTCCAGTGGAAAAAAAAAAAAAAAAACTCAACAATGTTCATGCGTTCTTCTAAAAATGAATAACATTTAATATGGTAAAACTGTTTACATTGTACATTAAATTTTAATGTTTGTCTGCCATTCAAGAATT
This sequence comes from Cheiracanthium punctorium, assembly GCA_038373885.1. Lineage (NCBI taxonomy): Eukaryota > Metazoa > Arthropoda > Arachnida > Araneae > Cheiracanthiidae > Cheiracanthium > Cheiracanthium punctorium. The sequence goes on along the minus strand of JAWZYV010016876.1, from coordinate 15,871 downwards.
AATTAAGTGATGATACTTTGATCCCGTGTGTGCCTTTTCTTTTGGATTAAATCTCTTCTGGAAACTTTTTGCTTTTAAACGATTTTGCATCAGCTCTGGAATTTTTAGACTGCCGCATTGAGCCTCGAACCCACGACTCAATGCATGCATCGAACCCAGGCCGCAATGAGCCACTAACCCACGAATGTGGCAGTCGTGTGTTCGATTCCCAGCTGTGGAATTTTTCGCATAGATGGTAAAAAATAAAATCAGCCTAAACACTCGATATTGCCTAATAACTTGAAAGGTTGAGGACGGCTAAGGACAAAAAATACATCCACACATCACTCATCAAAATTTAAATTCCAGTGGGAAAAAAAAAAAAAAAAAAAAAAAAAAAAAAAAAAAAACAATGTTCATGCGTTCTTCTAAAAATGAATAACATTTAATATGGTAAAACTGTTTACATTGTACATTAAATTTTAATGGGGGTACGGCTAAGGACAAAAATTACATCCACACATCACTCATCAAAATCTAAATTCCAGTGGAAAAAAAAAAAAAAAAAAAAAAAACTCAACAATGTTCATGCGTTCTTCTAAAAATGAATAACATTTAATATGGTAAAACTGTTTACATTGTACATTAAATTTTAATGTTTGTCTGCCATTCAAGAATTAATTAAGTGATGATACTTTGATCCCATGTGTGCCTTTTGTTTTGGATTAAATCTTTTCTGGAAACGCGTGGAAACTTTTTGCTTTTAAACGATTTTGCATCAGCTCTGGAATTTTTAGACTGCCGCATTGAGCCTCGAACCCACGACTCAATGCATGCCTCGAACCCAGGCCGCATTGAGCCACTAACCCACGAATGTGGCAGTCGTGTGTTCGATTCCCAGTTGTGGAATTTTTCGCATAGATGGTAAAAAATAAAATCAGCCTAAACACTCGATATTGCCTAATAACTTGAAAGGTTGATAGAAACACTTTCTAAAATATGTATAAATTCCGCAGCGTAACGGAGTTGTCACGAATTAATTGTTTCATCTGTTCCATCTGTGGTTTGCAGAGGAAGATGATAAATGTCAACGGTTCTAATGCGAGAAATTTCATCTGGGAATCGTCCCAGAGTAGCTCAGTCGTAAAGCACCCGCACGTTATGCGGCATACATGGGTTCGATTCCTAGCTCTGGAATTTTTGGACTGCCGCATTGAGTCTCGAACACACGACTCAATGCATGCCTCGAACCCACGCCGCATTGAGCCTCTAACCCAGGAATGCTTCAGTCGTGGGTTCGATTCCCAGCTCGAATTTTTCGCATAGTTGGTAAAAAATAAAATCAGCCTAAACACTCCAAATTGCCTAATAAATTTGCACGTTTTATGATTACATTAGCATAGTTAGAGTGTCGGCTATCAAAACCAGTTATAAATTGATTCATTAGGGTTTTTTGGGGGGTGTGTCATAACCCTCATGATGAATTTTTTGGCATACAAAATGTATATTCTTTGTTACATTATCAAACACACGTGTACATATATATGAGTTGTAGTAGCCGTAACCCTCCCTATGAAAAATTTCTGGCTACGCCCATGATTACAATAGCTTAGTTACAATATCAGCTATCAAAATAAGTTACAAATTCAGTTATAAAAAATTTAAAAAATACATGTAATGGAACATAAATTTAAATTTTAAAATAGCTTTTTACCTTATATGATTACACTAGCTGCGTGACCGCCCATTCTTCGAACAGTAAGAAACGGAAATTTTCCTCACATGTGTAATTCGAATTAATTCCAGGGATGTGGAATCTAGAAAAGAAAAAATATTTTAATCTTGACTTAAAGTTTGCATCATATGTACTAACATGAGATCATTGCAATATAATGACACAAAAAATATTATGTCAGCGGCATTCGCTATCCAAAAAGTGAAAAGTTTCACCGTTTCAGTGAACTTCTCACTTTGAAAAATGTCTCATTTCCACTTAATGCTGTTTTTTAGGGTCACGTTTCAGTAATAAATACTTCAGACACTACATAAAACAGACACTTTTAAAAAAATTTTAAATTACATCACCCTCTCTTGCAGCCCTTTACAAAAAGAAAAGAGATAAGACTGCGCTATTAATGAATGTCATTTTATCTCTCATCACCCTTTATTGAAAAAATGCGACATAATTTTACATGCATTTAAATACTATTAGTTCACAACAGCTTTAATCTATTGTTACAATATTTTGTAAGCTATAGAATATGCATCACATGTATTTTCCCTAAATAGGTTACATTCATTAAAATTCCAACATAGGGTTACCAGGCAAAATACGCAAAAGATGAGCGATAAAATGACAAAGTCAATTAATATCGTTTTAATATGGCAATAATGAAACTAAAAAATTTGTGGGGTTCAGGGGGATCTACCCCTGACGAGGCTCGAACTGCCAAGTTTTTTTTTTTATAGAGGCTTTAAAATTGTTTTTCTAGATTATGCAGTTTAATTTCTCTTTTCACAAATAAATCAAGTATCTATAAGCGGAAATCAAGCGAAGCAAAGAAATTGTCTGTGTAGACATAAGAATATCTATGTACAGAAAACGAAATCTTTGGAATGGGAAAGTTTTTTCACAATTTCAGAAGAGCGCTGGTTGTAATTGGTTCACAACCGACTTCTAGTCGTATAATAACAGCAGTATTTGGCACATTTTGGCTTCAAGTATAAGGCAATAAACAACAGATGTTCTGTTGGGGTCTGACCCGCAGTAATCTCCTGCATCCGGAAACTAGCACGTTACGGCGCGGAAGGCGATAACTGTCAACCGCGCAGGAAAATACTTTGGCACCTGGCTCGCGCTGAAGGAAGAGGATTACGCTTGCACTCGCAGTTGGTGTGCATGTAGGATGGCTTAGCTCCAGCGACCGACCAAATGTGGCATGCTTAATTCTTTATCGTTTCAGTGTGTAACATAAATTCGTAGAAGTTTTAAAATAAATATGGTTTAAGTGTTGATATGTGTAATGTTTAATTATTTAATAATTTTGTATTAGCAACCTTCTAAAGACTCACTTTTCGTATTGCATTTAATTGAGCCGTAATGTAACGGCCATCCTTTCTCAGCTGACAGTTCTCTCTCCTACGCTGATATTTTGTTCTCTTCTAGAAAATTCAGCGATCTCTTGGCGGAGACCGTGGCTTAGCTTGGTGACATCATCGCGGCACGGAGCAGCCTGAATGTAGCTTCACGAGATTCCTGAAAAGAAGAAAGGAGGGTAAATAAAGGCTGTAAAATAACTGAAATAAAATAATACTGTGTAATCTAGGAAAACTATTTCAGACGATTTGGGATTGCAATTGTCCCTTCAAAGCCTGATGACAGTGACTTATGTCACTCAAACGACACACTTTATTACTCTCGGAAATAAAATGGATCGGAAAGTACCGAAAAATCTCTCTAAAATTAGGGAACGAGTAGATTTTTATTCTTTAAATGTAGTGCAGATTTCTTTCTACATATTTATGAAAAAGTACAAGAAGATCGTAAAAGCAGTGTAGATGATATTTTGCTTTTTAATCTTCTAAAGGGTTTTGTCTGTTGAAATTATTTCCTTTTTACGGTAACCTCTACCCGCGATCCCACTAGAGGAAGCAGTGATCGGAACCCAGACCAGCGCGTCGGAGAAGAATCAGTGGGGTAAAGCTAACCTGTTTCAGCACCGGCTAAACCGACCTCAATTTCCTTATTAGTGGGTGAACAATCCAACACAATACGAATTCTGCTTCATAATGATAGGAAATCCAGAATTTGAAGGGTTAAAACACTTAGGAGTCGTTTTTCCAGATAACGTCGTTTAACTTTTTTTTCATTAAAAATGATCGTCTGCTTGAAGCATCAATACAAGAGGGGTTAAATGCAAACCGAAATCTGTCGAAAAAAGTTAAACGACGTTATCTGGAAAAACAATTTTAAACGAATTGGAATCTCAGTTTTCTCTTCAAAGCCTGTAAACCATGATTGGAGTATGATGTCATTGTCACTCGAAACAGCTTCACTCGAAACAGCGCGTTGTCGAGCAAACAATACACCTTTTTTTTTTTTTTTTTTTTTTTAATTTACTTTCGGAAATAAAATGGTGCTGAAAAAAACGAAAAAAAACTTTAAAATAGGGAAATGGGTAGATTTTGAGATTTTTAAAGTAGCGCAGACTTCTTTCTACATTTTTATACGTAATTTTGATATACTTGAAGCGGATAGCACAAACTGTGCAGATGTTCTTTCGCTTTTTTTTTTTCTCTAAAGAGTAATGGCAGTAAGTTTTATCTTCTAGTGGTTGTCCGGAATCGTTATGAGTGAATGATTGATTCAGTGATAAGCGTATGATCAATTCAAAAAATTACAAAATCTTCAATATTCTCATTAGTAGTTACGTACAATCCCGGCGGTCATTTTGACGAAACAATTTTTGCTTCAAATGTGCTGGCAAACTGTTGCCAAACATCAGTGGCGTATCCATAAATTTTTCATGGGGGGGTTACGACTACTGCAACTCACATATATGCATACATGTCTGTGATAAGGGAGTGAAGAATATAAATTTTGTATGGCACAAAATTTCTCAAGGAGGCTAGTTATTTATTACGTCATCCATAAACATTTACAATGGATATTATTTGATTATTTTTCATTTCGAAAGTTTAGAAACAGAAAAAAGTTCGAAATGGTTAAGGAGGTTATTGACCGAACACCATGAAATTTGGTATACTCAAGTCTTTCGTCAAGGAGAAGATTTTTATGCTATACATTTTCCTCTAGCTCGCCGCTAGATGGTGCTGCAGGACGTCGAATTCTGTTCAACCGCTCGCTATGAAAAAAACCGTTCGATCTAGCTTGACGAAAATTGGTACGTGGGGATATTTGAACACGGAGAATTTTTTTACACAATCCATTTTGCCAGAACTTGCCGCAAGGTGGCGCTGAAGAGCATCGAATTCTATTCCGTCGGACCGCTTGCTGTGAAAATTAGTACACATGGATATTTGAGGACGTACAATACTTTTACACTTTCCGTTTTTCTGTAACTTGATGCTAGATTGCGCTGCAGAATGTCGACTTCTATTCTGTTTAACTTAAGGTGACCAGATTTTTGTAGTCAGAATCGGGGACATGTCCCCGATTCTGGCAACAAAACTGGGGACATTTATAATTAATGCAATAATTAACAGCAATTTAATTGAAAAACAATGCAATAATTAAAAAATTGTCCCCAGTTCCATTTTTACATTCTGGGGACAATTTGAAAAACGTCCTGAAAATGGAGACTGTCCCCAGAAAATGGGGACGTTTGGTCACCTTAGTTTAACTGCGTGCTATGAAAATACCGTTGAAGGCATTTTGACGAAAATATGTGCGCATGGATATTTGAACACGGAGAATATTTTTACACTATCCATTTTCCTCTAGCTCGCCGCTAGGTGGCGCTGCAGAAAGTCGAATTCTCTTCAACCGCTCGCTCTGAGAATACCGTTCTATCTATCTCGACAAAAATTGGTACGAAGGGATATTTGAACACGGAGAATATTTTTAAGCAATCCATTTTGCCATAACTTGCCGCAAGGTGGCGCTGAAGAGCATCGAATTCTATTCCGTCGGACCGCTTGCTGTGAAAATTAGTACACATGGATATTTGAGGACGTACAATACTTTTACACTTTCCGTTTTTCTGTAACTTGACGCTAGATTGCGCTGCAGAATGTCGACTTCTATTCCGTTCAACTGCGTGCTACGAAAATACCGTTCAAGCGATTTTGACGAAAATTTGTGCGCATGGATATTTGAACACGGAGAATATTTTTACACTATCCATTTTCCTCTAGCTCGCCGCTAGGTGGCGCTGCAGAACGTCGAATTCTGTTCAACCGCTCGCTGTGAGAATACCGTTCTATCTATCTTGACGAAAATTGGTACGTAGGGATATTTGAACACGGAGAATATTTTTACGCAATCCATTTTGCCATAACTTGCCGCAAGGTGGCGCTGAAGAGCGTCGGGTTCTATTCCGTCGGACCGCTTGCTGTGAAAATACCGTTCAACAGATTCCGATGAAAATTGGTACTGACGGATATTTGCGCACGGAGAACGCTTTTGCGCTATCCGTTTTTCTGTAACTTGACGCTAGGTGGCGCTGCAGAACGACGATTTCTATTCCGTTCAACTGCGTGCTACGAAAATACCGTTCAAGGGATTTTGACGAAAATTTGTGCGCTTGGATATTGGAACACGGAGAATATTTTCACACTATCCATTTTCCTCTAGGCGGCGCTGCAGAGCGTCGAATTCTGTTCAACCGCTCGCTGTGAAAAAAACGTTCGATCGATCTTGACGAAAATTCGTACCTAGGGATATTTAAACACGGAGAATATTTTTACGCAGTCCATTTTGCCATAAATTGCCGCAAGGTGACGCTGAAGAGCGTCGGGTTCTATTCCTTCGGACCGCTTGCTGTGAAAATACCGTTCAACAGATTCCGATGAAAATTGGTACGAACGGATATTTGCGCACGGAGAACGCTTTTGCGCTATCCGTTTTTCTGTAACTTGACGCTAGGTGGCGCTGCAGAACGAAGATTTCTATTCCGTTCAACTGCGTGCTACGAAAATACCGTTCAAGGGATTTTGACGAAAATTTGTGCGCTTGGATATTGGAACACGGAGAATATTTTCACACTATCCATTTTCCTCTAGGCGGCGCTGCAGAGCGTCGATTTCTATTCCGTTCAACTGCGTGCTACGAAAATACCGTTCAAGCGATTTTGACGAAAATTTGTGCGCTTGGATATTGGAACACGGAGAATATTTTCACACTATCCATTTTCCTCTAGGCGGCGCTGCAGAGCGTCGAATTCTGTTCAACCGCTCGCTGTGACAAAACCGTTGGATCTATCTTGACGAAAATTCGTACCTAGGGATATTTAAACACGGAGAATATTTTTACGCAGTCCATTTTGCCATAAATTGCCGCAAGGTGGCGCTGAAGAGCGTCGGGTTCTATTCCGTTGGACCGCTTGCTGTGAAAATACCGTTTTTGATGAAAATTAGTACGCATGGACATTTGAGGACGTACGATAGTTTTAGATTAGCCGTTCTGCTTAAACTCGACGCTAGACGGCGCTGCAGCGCATAAACTTCTATGCCGTTGGACCGATCGGCATACAATTTTTTATAATTGCACATTTGAGAGAGAAGAATATATTCTCTGTTACTTTTGATCTTAATCACCACTAGGTGGCGCTGCAGCGCATCAACTTCGATACCGATGGGCCGACCGCTATAAAAATTTTATACTGACACATTTGAGCATGGAGAATACACTCTGACTTCATTTAGGTGTTACTCACTACTAGGTGGCGCTGCAGCGCATCAACTTCGATACCGCTGGGCCGACCGCTATAAAAATTTTATACTGACACATTTGAGCATGGAGAATATACTCTGACTTCATTTAGATGTTACTCACTACTAGGTGGCGCTGCAGCGCATCAACTTCGATACCGCTGGGCCGACCGCTATAAAAATTTTCTACTGACATATTTGAGCATGGAGAATATACTCTGACTTCATTTAGATGTTACTCACTGCTAGGTGGCGCTGCAGCGCATCAACTTCGATACCGCTGGGCCGACCGCTATAAAAATTTTATACTGACACATTTGAGCATGGAGAATATACTCTGACTTCATTTAGGTGTTACTCACTACTAGGTGGCGCTGCAGCGCATCAACTTCGATACCGCTGGGCCGACCGCTATAAAAATTTTATACTGACACATTTGAGCATGGAGAATATACTCTGACTTCATTTAGATGTTACTCACTACTAGGTGGCGCTGCAGCGCATCAACTTCGATACCGCTGGGCCGACCGCTATAAAAATTTTCTACTGACATATTTGAGCATGGAGAATATACTCTGACTTCATTTAGATGTTACTCACTGCTAGGTGGCGCTGCAGCGCATCAACTTCGATACCGCTGGGCCGACCGCTATAAAAATTTTATACTGACACATTTGAGCATGGAGAATATACTCTGACTTCATTTAGGTGTTACTCACTACTAGGTGGCGCTGCAGCGCATCAACTTCAGGACTATGCAGCGGATCGTCATGAAAATTCATAGCGGCGGATCTCTAAACCTTACTCTGCCCCTTTTAGAGTGTAGGGAAGGGCTTTAAGAGCCTTTGAACACCAGAACGCGCAAAAGAATTTCCAAGAGAATTTCTGTGTGTTCGCGTGTTCCGATGGCTTCTGTTCGTGTTCAGAGGGCAAGTTTTAAAATCCTATGACGCTGGAAAAAGTTTCAAAGTTCCGAAAAAAAAATATTGCCGGATAACCGCGAAACTTTTCGAACGATGCCGTTTAAGTGTGGGGAAGAGCTTCATGAACCTCTGAACACCAGAACGTGCGAAAAAATTTTGCGTAAATTTCTGTGTGTTAGCGTGCTCCGATGGATTGCGTTCGTGTTCAGAAGGCAGGTTTTAATCCTATGACGCTGTAAAAAGTTTCAAAGTTACGAAAAAAAAAAAACTTTGCCGGATAATCGCGAAACTTTTCGGACGATGCCTTTTAAGTGTAGGGAAGGGCGTCGAGAGCCTCTAAACACCAAAACGTGTGAAAAAAAATTTAAGCGAGTTTATTTTATCAAAGTTCAAATATAGTAGTACGAAGAAAAAATTTTGGAAGGACAAAAGTGCGAGACCACGATACCTCGAAATTAATGCGGAAAACTCCGGTCAAACAGCATATGATTTTCGAGGATTACGATTTTGCGCATCGTGGACATATTTGGCACCGGAAGTATCGGCGGAAGTCGACGTCGTTTCCGGCGGCCATTTTTTGTTGATGCAGCACTTTCGCGTTACATGTGGAGCAGGTGGTGTCTGTGAGAAGACAAGAGGATTGGGGTTTCGGCCTCTTTTCCGATTGTTTTCTCATACGGCTTGCAGTTTCAACTAACGGTCACCGTATGGGAATTGCAAGTCGTCGACAAGTCGATCGAGACTTTCTGTCTCGAATTGAAAAGACTTTGAGTGTCCGGCGCCCGACTGGCGCTCCACTCCTGCCTGCCCCGCAATCTCAGTCTTCCACGGCGAATCTTCCAGAGTCTCGGACTGAGTGCCGCAGTCTCTGAAGGAGGAGCGTGTTGAGATGAAGGGTTTTCTGCCCCTGCGTCCGACGCACAAACCGCTCGACGCCCACGTACGCAAACCTCCCGGCGCTGATGCCGGCGGGGACGTCGTGAGTTTCGAACTGCTACCGAACGCGATGACGAGAATCTCTCGCACGTGGTGATAAAACGTGGATCCCGCCGTCGCTGCGGGGTCCGCGCCTCTCCCTTCGGAGAGGCGCGCCACGAGTTCGGGATTCGAGTCGGCTGCGATTCGAACCTTCTCTTTGACGGAGAAGATACCTGGTTGATCCTGCCAGTAGTCATATGCTTGTCTCAAAGATTAAGCCATGCATGTCTAAGTACATGCCGTATTAAGGCGAAACCGCGAATGGCTCATTAAATCAGTTATGGTTCCTTGGATCGTACCTTACTACTTGGATAACTGTGGCAATTCTAGAGCTAATACATGCAGCAGAGCTCCGACCTTCGGGACGAGCGCTTTTATTAGACCAAAACCAATCGGACTTCGGTCCGTAAACTGTGGTGACTCTGTATAACTTTGGGCTGATCGCACGGGCCCGTCCCGGCGACGTATCTTTCAAGTGTCTGCCTTATCAACTTTCGATGGTAGGTTACGCGCCTACCATGGTCGTAACGGGTAACGGGGAATCAGGGTTCGATTCCGGAGAGGGAGCCTGAGAAACGGCTACCACATCCAAGGAAGGCAGCAGGCGCGCAAATTACCCACTCCCAGAACGGGGAGGTAGTGACGAAAAATAACAATACGGGACTCTTTTGAGACCCCGTAATTGGAATGAGTACACTCTAAATCCTTTAACGAGGATCCATTGGAGGGCAAGTCTAGTGCCAGCAGCCGCGGTAATTCTAGCTCCAATAGCGTATATTAAAGTTGTTGCGGTTAAAAAGCTCGTAGTTGGATCTCAGTTCCAGACGGGCGGTCCACTTACCGGTGGTTACTGCTTGTTCTGAACAGCCAGCCGGTTTCTCTTGATGATCTTCACCGGTTGTCTTGGGTGACCGGCAAGTTTACTTTGAAAAAATTAGAGTGCTCAAAGCAGGCGCGACGCCTGAATAATGGTGCATGGAATAATGGAATAGGACCTCGGTTCTATTTTGTTGGTTTTCGGAACACGAGGTAATGATTAAGAGGGACAGACGGGGGCATTCGTATTGCGACGCTAGAGGTGAAATTCTTGGACCGTCGCAAGACGAACTACTGCGAAAGCATTTGCCAAGAATGTTTCCATTAATCAAGAACGAAAGTTAGAGGTTCGAAGGCGATCAGATACCGCCCTAGTTCTAACCATAAACGATGCCAGCCAGCGATCCGGCTGTGTTCCTCAAATGACACGCCGGGCAGCTTCCGGGAAACCAAAGCTTTTGGGTTCCGGGGGAAGTATGGTTGCAAAGCTGAAACTTAAAGGAATTGACGGAAGGGCACCACCAGGAATGGAGCCTGCGGCTTAATTTGACTCAACACGGGGAAACTTACCCGGCCCGGACACAGGAAGGATTGACAGATTAAGAGCTCTTTCTTGATTCTGTGGGTGGTGGTGCATGGCCGTTCTTAGTTGGTGGAGCGATTTGTCTGGTTAATTCCGATAACGAACGAGACTCTAGCCTACTAAATAGACGTCCCGGTCCACTCTGCCGGGCGTTCTTCTTAGAGGGACAAGCGGCGTTTAGCCGCACGAGACAGAGCAAT
>JAWZYV010016875.1:0-40070 GCA_038373885.1 Cheiracanthium punctorium | reverse complement strand
AAAAATTCTTAAAAGAGATGCCTCTTTTTTAAAGAATTAGAAGTATGAGAAATAAATATATTTTGTTTCTTAGAGTTGTAGATTCAAGTCTCCCATTGAGATAAAATTTTGTCACAGAAATTCGAATGTAGATCTAAACTTAAATTAATTAGCATGGATAAAATGATTGCGAGCAGTGTGGCAAATCAAACTGAAATTAAATAAATAATAGTTTTAAATACTTCTATATCTTAAAAACTGAAAGCACACGGTAACAGTTTGATCGACTTGTGAGACTATGATCCCTGGTGACGCACTTCTAATAATAACTATTTTTGTAAAAAAAAAAAAAAAAAAATTTTGTCACATAACCAGTCAGATGTTAAAGGCCAACATTTAGGGAACAAAATTACTATTCAAAGAAAAACTGCACTGCAAAATTGGCTGTAGTGTTATTCATTTATAAAACACATTACAAAATACTGTGAGCATGTCATTTTTTTCTGAATGTTTCATAATCCTTATAAGCTTGCAAGATTTATACATTACAGTTTGTTAAGAGGTATTCTGAATTTTTGAAAGTACCTGATGTCATTTAATTCTGTTAAAAAGTTACACGATTTTTTTAAAGTGAGAAGGAGGTATGAATTTTGCTTTAATATACTCATCCTTTTCTTCTTTTCTTTTATTTTTTTAACGGCACGACACTGGTGCATTAAACCTTGGATGGTGGTCACCAAAAGATATAGCCATTTGTGAAGGGGCACTCAATGGGCGACCGTCGTTACCCCTAACAAGGACATCACAGATAACCAAGCTATTGCCAGATATCGAACCTGGACCCAAGGTGTGGTAGAATAATTCGTTAGAAAACTATACCACCTTGGCCTGGGCAGCTACTCATCACAGCTAAAAATGTAATTAAATTTGTCTGTATTAGGTATTATTATATTCGAATAGTTGAGCAATATTTATTAAGCATAGTATAGGTGAAAATTAGCTGTCAGAAGAAATATAATTTTTCACTTTTAGGACTCTTGACTGGCTATGGTGACCAAGTTTAGAAGTGACATAGTTTTAGTTCACTACTGGCCACGACTGTCTTCTGGGGCACTTGTTCCATCTCGATATAGTTCAAAGTGCTATCTGCAGTCTCTGTGATCTTGGATGGGGAACCACCTCGCCCATTGCCACGCTTTATCCAAACATTCTCTTGTGGACCGATATTGAGAGGGATGGGGTCTTCTGGTTACATAAGACTATTTGATACAGCTGTTCTCTGTATTTTTTTTTTCTATTCTTTTATTTGTCTTTTTATCTGTGCCATTAGAAATAAAAAAAAATATTTTAAAAATGTTGCTACTCTCACAAAATCAATGAGAAAAAAAAGTGGGTGATCTTTGGTTATCTAGAAGCATTGAATAGAAATTCTAACACAAAAAGTTTGCTTTCTACCTTACACTATTGTAAAGCATGAACAGACAATGAAAGTGCTATCCAATCAAGACACTAGGAAGTTTGGAATCTGGTGGAGGAGAAAGAAACTTATAGCCAAATACTGCTGCCCACTAGACAAATGATTTATTGCCTAATTCGTTAGTTGTATCTATTCCATAGATACCTCCTTTTTCTATTCTGAGAAAAGGATCACAATAGTTAGTCCATACCACAGAGTTACTCATTTTAGACATATTTTTTTAAGAGAAAACATGTTTACTTTTTCAGTCTATTTCTTTCTTTGAGTGTAAACACAGTCTGTTGGCAGGCTTAAACCATGTCCGATAAAAGAAAATGTGAATTGATTTTACTGTATTTCAAGAAAGGTGATTAGAGTGAAAAAAACGTAAGTACATTTTGGAAAATCAATTTTTTCACATTTCAGCTCTAATTATTTTGCATATTTAAAGAAAATGTCTGAGCTGTATCTGAAATACTCCGAAAATTATATGTATTCTCTTAGCATTTTCAAAATTAAATGTATTATGAATATTAAATATATTTATGCACTTTTGTGTTTCTGAGTTTTTTATGCATTTTTTGTATTTGATTATTTACTGAAGCAACGAACGGTGGTTTGTCCAAATTATAGCAGAATTTTAATTAGTAAATCCTGATTTCTGTTCTAATACTATGACTCGATGTCTTTATACAGTTCTTATTAAGCATACTCAGAAATTTAAATTAGTTTTAAATATTTTATAAAAACTATAAACAAAATCCCTGGTTTTAAATAGTAAAATATTTTATTAGAAAAAGCTGTAAAATGCGCAGAATCAATATTACAATATCCTTCAGTTTTTAAGATACTTTTAGTGATTAGATAGTCCGAACAGCTTTATTATTTTATTATTACATATGAAAACATTTTGTTATAAAACATTTTGGAACTTTTCGTCATACGTTGTTTCAAAATTTGAATTAATTTATTTTATATGTATTTGGACATTTTTTCAAATCTGAAAATTTGAGTGTTAATATTTTTTCTGCTTCTAAAATAAACATTGCATCATATTTCAAGTTCAAAAACACTAACTTTTCACGATATTCTCTTGTGCGAATTATTCAGTTGTTATTGGATTAAGGCCAATTACCGTGTGGTATCTAGGCCTATGGGTGAAGTGCATTGGCGTAACTGACCTGATTTTCTAGGGTGGGCTACAGCCCTCTTCGCAGTAGTATATCTGAGTTAGTATTAGTTTATCATACGTCCCACTGTAGCCAAGCTCGTATTCAAGGGGATGCATTTGGGGTTAATGCCCCCCCCCCCAAAAAAAAAAATCCCCCTCCTAAAAACCCCTTGGAAAATTTTTACCCCACTCTCAAATTTGCAAAGTAGACAGAAAAATGATTTGAAAAAAAAAAAGATCTAATTGAATTTAAAATCAATTTCAAAAGTTTAAACTTTTTTTTATAAGTTCTTAAATCCTGCTTTACAAGCAGTGAAGTATACGACAGGTATGTATTTTCAAAATCAAACCAAGTTTAAAAACCCCAATGATTATTGATGTTACATGACCGAAAAAAGAGATATTGTCTTACTTGCATTTAAACAAGATATTGTTAAAAATTTCAGACTACCGAGTTTACTCGTGTAATAGTCGCCCTCTCTTAATAGTCTCAACCCCGTTTTGAAACAGAAAAAATCTTCAAAATATTTTCCCTGCATAAAAATCGCAGTCACGAATTTGACTTTCATTTAAGTCTAAAAATATTACTATAAAGAGAAAAGTGCCTCTCTTTAGTGTGCAACTGACGAAAAGAATATTTAAAATTACAGCGGATAATCTGGAAACATTTGGTACATTACTAGTTTTATTATTATACCAGTAATGTTATAACATTAGCTTGTACAATATTATGTAGCAGATTACCTCGCATAATAGTCGCACCTAGACTTCACCATCAAATATTTGCAATTGATTGTCTTTTTTCCTCGATAAAATTCCCATCTTTTCAGTATTCCATTTCCCCATTTTCATGCAATTCTGCAGCATAGTTTTTGCTACAGACAACTCGCACATTTAAAGTATAATTATGGACACCCTGTACATATAATAATGCTTAAAATAAGATAGACCATAAAGCAGGGATCGACCCACAAATTTTTTCAAGGGTCTATTTCTGTGAAAACATATTTTTGTGAATTTTCATAACAATTTTTGTAAAAGTCACATTTTTCGTAAAATAATTTACAAAATAAATTAAAAGATTAAGTAAAATGGCAATGAAGAGTTGTTTTAAATATTGTATTTTTGCGAAGGGGCCATTTTAATCAATTGTAATTTTGTGAGGAGACCATAAAACAGACCCAAATTTCGTCTCTATGGAACCCTATAAAGACTATTATTTTAAATGATCAATCGGATAACCCTTTTTCTGGATTAAAAGTCTACATCGCGATTTCCATGACAAAAAGGTCTTTTTTTATGTTACAGGATGCACTGATTTCTATTTCCCTTTCACAATTTTCCAGAGTGACTGTACATTTGGGTGCTCCAGTAAAAGAACTATAAATGAAAGAGACGCTATTTTCGATGGAGATGTTTATTCTGTAATCCTTAATAACATAAACCAAATTTGTGTTATTTGAAATAGCCGAATATGTTTGAAGTACGATTGGAAGAATGACAACCCGTAGAACCGTAGTAGTATATATCGAATTTTTTTGGGTGTTCCTGTAAAGAGCTATCAATCCTATATACACCAGGCATTATATAACATATATAAATTATATAACATATATACATTTTGTAGCAATCGATGCATATTTACTGCAGTTAGAGCATAGATGGACAGATAGAACAGATGGACAGACAAACCAAAATCAAAACACTTTTCAGCCTTTGAAAATTTTAAAACGCATCAGAATAACTAACAATAGTTAAGATATAACGATAATTCCATAACGAAAAATTAAGTCAACCACAAAATTATTCAAAAAAATTTAGCCTGTTAGGACATTTTGCCACTGAAATTTTATTAACACACGCAGTGAAACTAGTAAAAACAATAAAATAAAGTTGTCAAAAAGGTGCTTTCAGAACACTTAAAAGACCTTTGAGGTGGGGGTTGAAGAAAACATTTGAAAATGCATAGTCATCCTGGGAGCAATGCGCCCTTTGTTGAATCATCTGGCTACGGGCTGGCGCAGTCGCCTAGTCACTAAACTCCGTTCCCGTATGAACACGGAATGTGAAGCAGCACCGGCTTCATCAGTGCTTGGGGTGGGAGTGAGTGGTGAGGTTGCTCCCTTTCACCCATCGCTGTCCTAAAGGAGTATCTGGCACCGCTCCGCGATTGCTAAAGGGCATTTGAAACAAAACATTTTATTATACTTTATACATTAATGTTTCAAGCTGATAAAAAAAACTTCCTTCTTTTTTACACAAAAATCAGGACATTTGATTTGGTTTAAAATTTGAAATTTTGCCCAGCCATGTAATATTACTTTCTGCATCTATTTCCATCGAAATTTGGCTAGGTCGCTATTCATAATTTTTGTGAATATTAATTTAATAATCCATAATTCATATTAATATTTTATTAAAAATTATAATAATAGTAAATTATGTTTGGGTCGTTTACTTCTAATAGTACGAACAAAAATCAGCTTCTTATAATCAATATTATGAGATATGAATTAAAATATGAAAAAATATTTTAACATGGGCCGGGGGGGGGGGGGGGATTTCTGAAGCTCATAAATCACTCATTTTCAATTCAAATTTATTGAAAATTGGTATCCGGGGCTAAAATGAGCTAATGTTTTAAAATATGAAGTGAAATCTAGGTGTTGCTATTGGGGGGGGAAGTTGGTGCGAATTTTAATATGGAGATGGCTCCTTATGCAATTTTTATGCATAGCAAATTAAAGTGTACTTCAATCGTAAATGATTGGTATATGCAAGTTTGCTGCACGACGATTGACGCCCGAATAAAGTACATGTGGGCGTTTTTTAAATTTTGAAAGTGCTCTGAACACAAAAATATTATAGTCAGGCCCCCGCTTACAACCCTCCTATTATTAGTCCCGTATCTTTAGTCAGTCTTCTCAAAGCATATTCACAGTAGCATGAGCACACAGCAATAGTCTTCTAGCGAAGTGAAGTAGATGTAGATAACTTCATCTCTCAATTCTCATTGATGAAACCATACCTCACCGCTCTCTTCCGTCATTCCAATGAAAGTCTGTATAGGGTAATTCCATACGAAATATGCAAATCAGCTGTGGCACACATGTCACAGATTTCAATGAAAATCAGTAATTAAGTAAACCATATATAACTATGAGTAAACGAAAAATATGAAGTTTCACAAACCACTTGCTGTTTTGTTAATTGATATTACAGGTTGATGTAAGCATTAAGCAAAAAATTTTTTAGTTCAAGGTAGCCAGTTTAAAACTCAGTCATTCAGTAAGTTTTGAATATAAATTTAAAAATAATATCTTGTTATAATCTATAGAAAAAGGTCTCTAAGAAAAGTTCTAAATAAAATTTAGTTAGTGCTTCTACTAAATCTGGGATACTAATAAAAATTTAAAAAAAAAAATCAGATTTCAGGTTTTTCTGCTGGCTTTAAAAAAGGAAGGACAGTACTAAAAATGATACATAATGAAGATTTATTTACAGCTAACTAATTGGTGCAATTTAAAAACTGTTTTCTTAATTCTTTGATTAAAAAAAAGTTTTTAAAAAAGGAAATTTTCATTTTTCGTACTTTTTTAGCTGCTTGTTTGAACATGAAGGAGTGGTCTTAATTTATTCAAATTATTATACATTATAGATTAAAGTGTCTGTAACATATTTTCAAAATTTTCATCATTCCCTTCAGCTTATTTTTGTCTCTAAAATCATGTAAATTGAGTAAATTTCAGGATTTTGCTCACATTTGCCACCATGAATCTGATTTTGAATTGAAAGCAGTGGCAGTTTTTTGCTACAAGCCATGGCAAAAGTGCATGTGATGGCATTGGTGAAACTGTCAAGCGATTGGCAGCGAGAACAAGTTTGCACAGATAATTCAGCAATCAGATTTTAACTGCAAGATATTTTCTCTTTTTGCAATGATACAATCAGAAATATTTTTTTCAGTAAATTTTATCAAAATTGAAAGAAAGCTTCAAGAGCGATTTAATGAAGTGTCAACAGCTATTTTGGGAACACGCAACTATCATTGTTACATGCCAATTTCCAACTGCACATCAAAAATCCTTGTTTCTTATTTATCACATTCATTAGTAAAAGAAACGAAGGTTTTAGAGAAAGACAATTTTGCATTGAGCCCAAATCAAATTTCAATTTTTTCATTTCTCTGTTGTGTTTATGATAACTGTTGGTGGTTAGGTAACGTGATTGATATTTCACCAGATAAGAGTGATTTTCTTGTAAAGTTCATGAGTCCGCATGGACCATCACTGCAGTTTACATGACCTATTAAAGATGATGTTTGTTGGGTACCACTTAAAAATATATTAATTAAAATAAATGTTCCATCAACATCATCAACTAGAAGGTCCTAAAGAATTGAGCAACGAACATTAAATCAGATTGAAAAAGAGCTCGGAGAGAGAATGAAAAATTGTTAAAATTTTAAATGATGTGTCGATAAAAGCAAATATAATCTATATCATTGTTTTATATTCATCCTCAATAGATTTTTGTATTGAGATAAATGCTGGATATATTTGCTTTACTTCATTTAGTTAATTGTATCTCTTTAAAGTGCTTAGAAAACGAAGAAAATTCTCTAATTTCAATTTAATTTTAAAGCCTTAGGATTCAAAAGGAAACTTTGAGTTTTTTCATGCATAAAATAGACATTCTGTCCTATATTCTTGGAAAATATTTTAGTTGTATAAAGTTTCCTTCATTTAATTTTTCGTGACTAAATAAAGGGGAACTTGACATTTCAGAAAATGTTTTAAAGTTGTAAGACTATTTTGAAAAAGAAGGAAATAAAGGGCAGCTTTAAAACTTGGGTAACATTTTTATGACACTTACCACTCTATTGTATGTTAATTTAAGTAATGCCATTTAATTCCTTAAAGCTTGAGAAAAAAATTTAAAATGTTCAATTTTGTCAAATATGAAAATTTTACAGGTTTTACAATTAATTTCTAGATGAACTATTGCATTAAAAAAATATTTTGAAATAGATTGATAGTCCATGTTCACAGAATTACAATGATATGAAATTTTTTTGTTTATATTAAGTAGTTAATAAAATACAGAACTTTAAAAATGCGACATTAAGCAGTCATGGAAGTGCTGTTCTAAGTGTTAACTTTTCAATTGTTTGTAATTACCAAAATAAATAACATTAAGCCAAAATATTTTAGGTATTTGTATATATGCATAAAATAAGCCTGTGTACCGAATTTCATTAAAATTGGTTGCTATGGGGCCACAGGTTTTTTTTCATTTTTGCTCATTTCACATGGAATGACCCTATACTTATCTTCTCTCATCCACCCCCGGTCAGCAAGAGAGAAAAAAAATAAAAAGATGGGTCCGAGAAGGGATTTTCCTTGACCTCTGGCCCTCAGTCTCAGTATGGGGAATCACACTAACTTGCTTCCTCGAAAAAAATCGCCATTCCCATTAAGTTACGCTAGAAATGGCAGAATTAGTACTTAACAATATGACCTTTTGCAATTTTTTTTCAACTTTTCACATTAATCGATTTTTTGGTGTGATTGGTTAATTCTCGCCATTTATCGGGAAAATGGTTAACATTTTTCTAGGGTGGGCTAATTGTGGTCCTAGGGTGGGGTTAGCCCACCCTAGCCCCCCCCCCTGTTACGCCAATGGTGAAGTGCCCTTCGTGGGGGTCTTTCCAAAGAGTCCTAACTCATATTTACACTAAGTTTTGGAGAAAACCATGGAACACTCCGAACACTTAGGTCGACGGATGCACGATGGGACCCGAATACGGGACGTTCACACTTTGGCCGTCTAGCATTTCCAGTGACATAACCACTGAGCCATGGTGAGGCCGCGAATTATTCAGACATGCTGATACAATGCCTTGGATTCTATGAAATTTCTTATAGTCTCTTTTTAAATAATGATAGCCTGTTTTTCTTTATTGAATGTTCTGTATTCGAAATTATTACATAATTTTGGTATTTTTTGTGCCAAACATTTAGACTTTCGGCATAGTATAAATGTTAAATGTATGCATGTATATATTACCCGAGGTTATTTAGAAATGTCGAGCACTTTAGTGTGTATATAGAGTACTAAGATACCATAACTTAAAATTCTCTATACTGCAGACATTTTCATTATACCATAAGCTGGGGTGGGGAAGAAGAAACCCCTCTATTTCTTTTAAATGGACACTCATCGCCCTCCCTCCCCCTGCCCTCCAAATTTGAATTTTCAAGAAATTTATAAGGAAAATATTTTTTTAAAGTTTACCCACGAGCCTCAGAAAAATCGGGCCCGAGTGGAATATGCCCATTCCCCCCTTCTTTCTACAGACCCGCGTATCCGTAGCTTTCAATATCTTGTAATTAAAATGTATTTCTGGCACATTGATTTTATGTGTAGTTATTTAAGTTTTTCTTACTATTTTTCAGGTTCCTGGACCACCACAGTACAAAACAATGAGAGACTGCTATTGCACGACAATTGAACTCTAGGAACAGTTTTTGAAAATAAATAAAGATATGTAATTTTTTTAAATTTTTGTTCCTGCTCGGAAATTGCAAACTTTGCAAATAGTAGGCTCTTGAAACATCGTAAATTTTCTTCTTTGATCTTTTTATTGGGGCAGATGCAGTGAAACCCTCTTGCTAAAGAGTGAGTGGGTGGTCCACTACTAATTTTCTCACAAGCAGTCATTACCCGGTAGTTGCAATTTACGACCACCCCGTCGCCCCTCTCCCTCTATCAGCCCGTACAAATTAGCTCGCACAAGGCTCTCATAATCAATGGAGTGAGAAAAACTTCTGGCTTTTTCAAAAGGCGAAAGCACTAGCTATGTATTTTCTTCTTTAAATCAATGATGGACAAACTTTTTTGGGAGCAAAATGATTAAGCACTAAAATTCAATTAATTTAATTCGTAGATAATCTCTTTTCTTAATTGTAGTTTGTTTTAATATATTAATATGTATTCCTTAAATTTGCGGCGTGATGGATAAAACTTTCAGACAGGCAGGAACTGGTCCGCAGGTCGTAGTTTGCTTATCCCCCGGTTTTAAACAATCTTTTTTTTTTTTCTAGGTTTGATAATTTTTTCGATACTGCAATGCCTTTAATGAGTTCGGACGGCCTCAATAAATTTTTGCGCCCTTATGCAAAATGAAGCTGAATTTCCACATTCGTAGTGGGTGGTTTTAGATAATTCCCTAAGATTGTAGGAGACTTTTCCAATGTAAAATTCAGTGGCATAGCAACAGGGCAGCCGCAGCAAAACCTTTCTTTCTTACACATATAGAATTTTTTTTTTTTGAAAACATGTCTTCCGCTAGGGGGAGGGGGGGGGGGGGCTTAAGGACCGCCCCGGTTGCCAATTACCCGAACTAAGCCACTGATTAAATTGTAACATAATTATGTTCTGCAGTTTTAAAACTCAAAATGTTTCTCCTGCCTCTAAATATGTAAAAACTGATTCCAACATTTCTCTTTTTTTTAAAGAGTGAAACCTGAAATGGGAGGAAAAAGTAAACATATATAATTTATAAAAGATACAAACATATGTTGGGGGGAAAAAAAGAAAGAAAGAAAGAAAAAGAAATATTGACCTTCAGGACCATGCAGCAAATTAACCTAAAAATTTAATGTTCGGGGGGGGAGAGAGGGGAAAAATATGCTGTGAAATGTTCTGAAATAAAGCATTTTAAAATAGCTGAGAAATTAAAAGTAAATGGGCTTGTATTACAGACTTAAATTTGGTATTGCATTTTATTGGACGAAACATTAAGCGTAGTTATTTCAAAAAATATACAGTGCCGATCCTAGACCTTCGGCTGCCCACGTGCAAATTAAAATTTGCCACCCCTTTTCTTACAAACCAACAAAATGTTTTTAAAAATTTATGGAAGTGTAAAAAGTGTGGGATGGATGAAAATCAAGTTAAATTTCGTATTTTATTTTCAGAAAAATACAATCTACAACAATAAGTATTTCTGATCTTTCAAAAAATTATAACAATATTTTTCAAGCTTTCTTACAGGCAAATTCATCTATAACACTTGAAATGTCTATTGCCTCTCAGATGTCACTTTCAATTGAAATAATAGCCAAATTCGTAAGCATTTCTTGTGAGATTGTAGATCTTAAGTAATTTTTAATCAAACTTAATTTTGAAAAGCTTCTTTCACCTGAAGCAACACTGATTGGTATAGTCAAAAATATTCTGAGTGCTATAGATAAATTGGGAAATATGATGTTAAATCTTGATTTAATATATGATTCCAAAATTTCTAATGGCTTTAACCGGCAAATATTTGGAAACAGATCTCGAAAACATAGAATTGCAAATGCATTTCACTGTGCAATTCTATACCGTCTAAGTCCCTTTCTATTTTTAAATCTTTATTTATTTGTAGTTTAATGTCCAAATCCATACAACTTTTTTTCAAATTGTCACTATCTTCAGAGTTAAACGTTAGTAAGAAACTGAATATTGAGAAACAGCTTTCCACCAGATCGAAACGTTCACCTACTGAATTGATGGAAATATCCATTCGTAGGGAAACATACGAGGTTTTTTTCTTTCACGAATTTCAGGAAATTCGGGCTCTACATTAATTTCCTGTGCAATAATAGACGATTGATTGATAAATGTGACAAAGCTTTCATCATTTCTTTTCAAAATTAAATATGTTTTTAAATTTCTTAATGCTTCGACACATTCTGTTAAATCTATGTTCAATTGCTGCAACATTTTTGAAACAATATTTATTCTTTCTAGCAAATCGTGCCAAATTATTACTGAACATATAAATTTGAATGAACAAATTGTTTCCGTTAGAGATTTAGCTTTTAGCCTAACTACACGTACATGATCTTTTGCTTCATGTGAAAGTTGATTCAACACAACAAGGATATTTTTAAGATCTGTTTGCAATGGTCGTAATGCAAGTATTAGACTCTCCCTGCGAGTATCGTTTAGCGGCTTTAAATAAAAGTTTGTAATTGTATTCTTTAAAGCTTCAGCTTCGATAACATCCCATCTGTATATCGAAGCTGAAGAATAGTTGCATAATTCTTGAATAACATAAAAAAAATTGCAAATTAATATCTAATAGTCTTTTTTGCAGACCTATATTTTTTCTGCACATGTTGGCGCCATTATCGTATCCTTTTCCCTGGATCCTTTTTGAACACAGATTTAAACTAGGAAGTACATCATCTAACACAAAATTAAACAAACCTTCCCCTGTAGTATCTTTAATTTGGTAAAATCCAACAAAATATTCGGAAATGACTAATTTGCTATCTGACATGTTCACGCATCGAATTATAAAGGAAATTTTTCAGTGTGGCTAATGTCCGGTGTGCTGTCCAATATAACAGAAAAATATATGGACTTCTGTATTATTTTTATAATCTGTTTTTTAGTAGAATCAGCTAAAAGTGCAATAATTTCATTTTGAAAATGTTGACCTAAATAATAGGGCATGCGGGTATTTTTATCCTTAGGGTTTTGGACGTTATTTATATGTTCAAGTGAAACAGGATCGAATTTGGCTATCATTTCCACCGCTTTTAAAAAGTTTCCATTGTTTTTTTCGTATAGGTTTGAACTACTACCTCTAAAAGCTAAGTTCTGGCTAGCCAAATATTGCACATTATTTGGCTAGCTAGAATGGCTAGCAATCATTCGTTCGATAATTGCTCTCCATCGTTTCTTTTCCAAAGAAAAGAAGTTTTGTTGTTCTCTATTGTGCTATTGTTGCTTAGCCGTGTTTTGAGCTCCCAAAAAGTCTTAACACATTTCATATGTTTTGCAATGAAACAGAATATAAAAGCTAAGTTCGTCTAACTTTTTCACCATTTTTCAATGAGTTGTAAACATACGAATAACTAAATTGTCTACCAGTTTCACTTGTAAGTAATTTAAAATTTTCACTTTCAGACATAAATTCTGTCTCAATTAAAAGTTCAATAGTTCTAAAAGTTAATTTGGAAGGCCAAGTACCAGCATCACTGACAGTAAAACCAGAGGTTGTGTTTTCTTTGGATGTTCCAGCAGGGGCGCAACTAGAAATTTTCTGTGGAGGGCGTTTCTTAAAAAATGTCAAACATTGTTGAATATTTTTTGTCTATAAGAAACATAATTCAAAAAAATGAATTCGCATTGCTCACAATTTATTTTATGTACCGAGGGCGGTAACATAAAATAAATTGTGAGCATGGCAATGGCCAATCCAGGCCATTGGGGCATGGCCCTCTCCGAACTTGGATTTCATGCATTCGTGAATGATTTCACACATTCAATTTACGTTTTGAACAATTTATAGGCCTACATAAAAAGTCCAATGGCCCCCTCCGAGTCAGCCCGGAGCCACCCTTGTTATGTACAAGGACAAATTAAGTACAATGCTACCATGGCCCAGTGGTTGTGTCACTGGAAATGGTAGAAGGGCGAAGTGTGAAGGTCCTGGGTTTGGGTCCCATCGCGCATCCGTCGACCTAACTGTTCGGAGTTTTCCCGTGGTTTTCTGCGAAACTTAGCATAAATACGGATTAGGACCCCTTGGAAAGACCCCACGGGGGGCATCCCCTTTGTGCAGGGGTGTAGTGGGGCCGGAACGCACCGCAACGACGTTCCGGTACTTATTTGTGAGCCGGAACGGCATTCCGGAACCTAAATAAGATAAGATTATTATTTTGTTGCTGTGAATCTTAAAAAGAAAGAGAAATTCTTTTATAGCCTGCTCCCACTAACAATGCTGCTACGAATTTTCGGAGCAACCCACTGTTCTGGGGTTTAAAATATTTTAAAATTCGTGTTCTATGTGTCAAATAGTTAAATTTTGCTTTTTGTTGCATCAAAATTGGTCAACTGGAACCGGAGATGCAGAGGTTTGGGTTTCCTCATTGATTAGTATAGCGTTTCTAGAAATCTCGAGAAATATACGTCCTAGGCCTCTGCTAACATCACTTTGGGAGACTTATTTTTGGTGCCAAATTTGGCGATGTTTAGCCAAAAGTTGCAAGCTTCGAGACATTTTGGTCATTTGGCCATTCCCAATGTCATTTTGTACATTTTGCTCATTCCCAATGGGGCTTGTAAAGTTAGTTTTTCTGCATGAACATGCATAAGAGCCTAATATTTCCTTTCTATGACGTAAACAAAAGTCCCGCTTTATGTCGAATCTTTGAGAGATACCTTCTTCTAGAAGCTCCATGTAGCTTCTGCGTCATTTATAAATATCTGCATGACAGACCCCCAGTTCAGTGCGTTATCGAGCTTCTTATAAGTATGCTGCTTTGCTCTGTGGGCGGTGCTATAGTTTGCTTGCTTTTTGAAGCCTTGTTTTAAAGTACTGTGCGTAAATTCTTTATTACGGAGTCTTGAGGGACTGTTCACGAAATCCCTCGTATATTTCCACAGAATTTTTGCCTGTGCAAGTGTTTTATTTTGTATGAGAAATACAGCATTTGTGAAAGCTTCTGTATTAAGCGGATTGTTATAGCATGCTATATTGGCTGATTGAGCTTGTGAATTTTGTACAGCTGATTTTCCGATGAAGCTCTGGAAGTAATAAAGTCAGTGTTCCATCCTGACAAGTGGATTCTTTACTAGAACTTTCTACACCTACTGGACTTCAGAACGATGAACCCAGGAAACAAGCAGAGTTTTCTGCAGCAATATTCCTGTTCCAATTCTCTGAATACCTTTATAGTTGAAATCATCCCAATAAACTGATAACTGAGTCTAGTCGATTAGAAATTCAACCACCTGCTTTTTCTGTTCTCTCTGAGTCTGAAGAAAATAAATATCACCATCATGGATGCAAATAATAAAATATATAGTACCATTAGATTCTCAGAATCAATGTCAATAACAAAATGAACACAGATGTTGAACACGGTGGTAGCATTGCAGGCAATGAAATTTGTGACAACCCACCCGACTAACCAGTGGCAGGTCCAGGGTAGAGCTAAGAAGCTTCAGCCTCCCCAAATATAGCTAAAGGGTAACATTCTGCTTTCTTATACACTTTGGATAAGTAAAATGAACTTTTAAAATAAAATATCCTTTCCCAAAAAATTTTACATTGCTTTAGACTACAATTTTACTTAACGGTACACTTTGAGTATATTAAGACCTTTTTCAATATTATTTATAGAAACTTATATATTGGTTACAGACATAAAAAAGCGGGTTTTTATTATTAGTCATCATAAACTTGTCCCCCCCCCTTCACACACACACACACAAACACACGAAATCACGCGTTCCGGGAAAAAAATTTTTAGCAATCCAACACTGCCCTTGTGTCGTCCTACTGACGAGGATTTATAAGCAGAATTAGAGCCAAGCACACATATCCGATATACGTGTTCATAATAACAACAACAAGTACAATGCTAAACTGATATAATTTAATATCTAAGTGTCGGGGCTGTTTCGCCAATTCATTCAATACTTCTTCAGGGGCTAATATGAACGTTCTTGTTGATGTTCAGCATCGCTAGTCTGCTTTCATCCGTCGTGCTCCGAAGATACGCTTTTAGAAGGCGAAGAGTTGAAAAGGAACGCTTACCAGTATACAATTTGTTACTGGTAATGTGGCTATTATTTGGAGCAGCCTGTATATATTATATGAAATATTTTCTGACTGCAAATATCTAAGGCATTTAGTGCGTTTGTTGGTGGTATGTGTTCTCAATATAACTTTCTACAGAACCCTCTTCCATTTCATACGTTGACATTAGTTCTAAAGAACGTTCTCCATTACATTTTTCTGTATTTGGGATTATATATTAGAGTAACAAATTTTGAAAGGAATTGAGAATGTTCTTATGATCCAGAAATCTTTCATTGAGTTGGCGAATAAATGTGTTTAAAAATGGTATCTATACAGAACAGATCTACTGTAATATTCTCCTAGAGTGCCTGTTTCTAATTTCCTTCGCCGTAAAGATTTTTTAATTACAAAATAAATAGATAAATAGAAAAGATAAAAGTTTGTCCTGGGAGGGGTTTTAACGCTAAAAACCCCTCCCTTGGTTGCGCGTCTGTGTTCCAGGATGAGCCTCTGTGAGATCAGATTCTGCTATGTCTACATTCTCCAAAACCACGGTCTCATTTGAAGAAAAAATTACATTATAGGGAGGTGAATCCAAACTGTCATTTGGCTCTTCTGTTGCTTGTATTTTTGCACTGCTGTCGTGGCGAACATCTTTGCATTCGGTCAAATTAGTAGAGTTAGATCTTGGAAAAAAATTATTTAAGGTCATTATTTTTTTATGTTGGTTGATAAACATTTCGCCGCCCCTTAAGTTTGGCTGCCCACGTGCGGTGCACCATCTTGCCCCCCGCTAGGATCGGCACTGAAAATATATATATATATTACTTTACAAAATACAATGTCCTTGTTAAATTTGCAACATATTTGAAAATGAGAAATATTTAAACCCGATTTTAAATTTTCGAAAAGAAATTAAACCCTTATTAACTTTTCATATATGATACATAATTTAGAGATAGCTCAAAATAAGTATAAGGCCTGTCATTTAAATAAGAAAAATAAAAATCTTCAAAAAATTTGAATATGCAAAACTGTCTTAAATGAATTTGAAAAATTTTGCTTTTTTTTTTTTTTTTTTTTTTTTTTTTTTAAATCGAAGGGATTTTCAATTCTATGCTCAAAATAATTTTTCTAAAAGTGGTTTTGGTGACTTTTTTTGGATGCAACATGTATTCCATGCCAGTTTCCCCTAAAGCATATAAATAAATTCCCTGTTTAACGGGGAATTTAAAATGCTTTATTTTGTACTTATTGGTGATAATTATTATTTTATTATACTTATTTGTTTTTAACTTTCATTCAGCAATAATGTGTCTTTTTTTATTTTTTATTTTAGAGGAGCATTAGTTTTTTATTCTTCAGTTAAATTGTAGAATTATTTTATTTTGATAACTAGTTTTCTAAACTAATTATTTCTATTTAAATAAGCACATTGATTATGCTAAACAAAAAGCTGCTCTTTTTTTTTTTTTTTTTTTTTTTTTTTTTCATAGAAGAAATATAACCTGTAGTAATCCAAATCACATGTAACCACATTTTATAATACTGAAAATTCATTCCATGAAGCCGGAAACCAAGTTATTACAGTGTATATAGTATATAAACTGCTTCCATTTGGCAGTTTTGGTGTGATTATAGTACTGTCTATTAAATCACTATTAGGTTCTTTAGTGATTTTTTAAAAAATATGTTAGGGCAAATTTTTGGAGATGCTTCCTGTCCTGTCTGAGACCTAAAAGATGTTTTTATGATTTGTGAATAAAGGAAAATTTTAATTTTTCAGAATGTAATGTGCAATTTATTTTTAGAGTTTTTGCATGTTTTTAATCGACAATATTTAAATTTAAAAGGTGCTTTTCCGTTTTGGGGACGCCATGAAAAAATTACCAAAATGTACTATAACGTGCCGGAGATATGTATAATAAGATAATATGTGATATGCATAAAGGTTGCAATTGTTTGCAACCTTTGACGTCAAGAAAAAAAATTGGTCTCCAAAATTTTCCGTGGCAGACCTGAAACGGAAAAGTACATTTTAAAAATATTTACATCCATTCCAAATAATGAAAAGTCGCCATTGGTGGCAGGCTATTCTATCTGTTCCGTAGCTTTTATTAACTTTACATGTACGCAAGTCGCCAAATAATGAAAAATCGCCATGGGTGGCAAATTCGCAAGGTGTCCAATAGGTTTTACATTATTAAAAATACAGCTGAAACATATGTTCTTATTTTATTATGCTTTAGCTCCTAATTAGTATAACCTTTGAATGGCAACATTAAATATCATTGTGTTTCTGAGGAGTACAAATAATTTTTCCAGCGATTATAAGCGGAATCCACACTCCAGGTGGAGTATAGCTCAGGACCCGTACAACACGGATTCCCGTAACAAAATATCTTCCGTGTTATGAGGGGTAGGGGGTCTACTGTAGTGTGAAGTTTAAATTTTTATGTACCAATGAAGATGCAAGAACTAAGCAATGTGTAGCTTAGCTCAGTAACATTCTATCTGATCCAATCTTCGGGTTTTCTCTGTTGAAATTATGTCTTTTTTACGAATAAGCCCGATTAGGGGCCGAATGCCTTATATGAAAAGCGAGCGTAGCGAGTCTGGGGGCCTTGGCCCCTAGTTTTAAACAAATTTATTTCGTTAAAGTTTTATATAAAAAGCATCTTGATTAAAATTTATTTAAATTACTTCAATTGCAATGTACACACTGTAATAACAGTTACAGTACTCGAGCTTTTGAGTTGAATTACCCCCAAAAATGTCTTATTTTAATTTACAGTCAAATATAAAAAATTGCATTAAAAAAAAAGAAGAATTTAAAATGAAATCAGCCATTTTCTTTCTTTTTCCCCCATTTAGCCATGTAAAATCAAGCTAATCCAAATCTATATCCTTTCAAAATCACAGAATCAATGTGATGTGATAGCTTTTAAGTTTGCATACAAACATTCAGATGCAATAAAAAATCAAGAAATTTAAATTTAAAAAAAAAATCAATATATGCATTTGTGTAGATAAGTGATATAGTGATATAAATACAAAGATACTTAAGGGTAAATATTCATTTACCAAAAGGATGCAAAATTATTTCCAGGATAATTATAATTTTTAATTAGAATCCAAGTAATTGTTTTGAAAAAAATGTGAAAAAGAATCAAAACACTGAATTGAAAAGGGCATGAAGGAAGTAAAAAAAAATTACTTTGGATCCAACAACTTTTTTTTTTTTTTTTTTTTTTTTTTTTTGAGGAGGGAAGGTGGATAACTGATACACTTTTCTCAAGATTTGAAGATACATACTTGCCAACTTTTGAAAATTCCCAAGGTGTAAAATAACACGCAATTGACATATTGAACTATTGTCAGTTCAATATACAACTATTAGACGGACATCATTTTTGATAATTTCTGCTAAATAACAAGTAAATGACATTTTAAATGAATTTTATAACTAGCATACAAACAGTATTTTAGTGTTTTCCCATGAAATACACAGACTTAAGTTTTGAATATTTGCATAGTTTAAAATATTAACATTTGCATAACACACACTTAATATATATTATTTAAATTTAAAAAAAAATCATACTGGACACAAAATTTATTATTTTAAACACATTAGGGAAAGGAAAAAAAGCAATTGTGTAATACATAAAAGTACTCTAAAATTACACCTGAAAAGGAAGAATTAAAAAAAAAACATGCCAACTCCTTTCCTTTTACAAATATTTTATTTTTCCTAATCAAAACAGCCTTTGTTTCAATTTCATTATCATTACTATCATTTTGTACAATTTTCGTTCATATTTGAATTGGGGATCTTCAATGAAATTTATCCTTTACTATTTTACATTTTAAAAAATGGTCAAAAAATAATTTAAATTTGAAATAAGAATCAATTTTATTCTTATTTCAAATTTAAATAAAAGATGGGGGTGGCAATTCAGTAATCTTAAAATAAACAAAACTGCGGGAAAAGCTTATCATTAATAAATTTTAAAGATTTTAATTTTAAAACGAAATATGGAGCATATTTTAATAAGACTCTAAAATTCATAAAAAAGCGTAAAAAAAACGGAAGTTACACATAAAATCATAAAAATTGGTGAAAAAACTTAAACTACGATGAAAGCGTAAAGTTGGTAAAGTATGAATAAGTATATTCAACTTGTCTTAATGATTTTACTTCTTTCCTTATGAGTGGAAAATCCAAGTATGATGGGGGATTATATCTTAAAAACAACATTTTTTTTTTTTTTTTTTTTTTTTTTCACTTAATACAATTTATACTTTTACAAAAATTGTGTAAAACCGTCAGTATGCTTTATTTCAACAAAAAACATAAAAAATTAAAGTTTTGTAATTGCAAAATAACGGAACTATAATAATGAAAGTGAAGGAATAGATGTTTTGACTAAGGGGAAAAAAACTTTTATAAAAGCAAACAACTTTGCTTTCTTTTAAATTCCTTCTCAGGTGCAATTTTACGGTGCTTTCATTCACAATAAATTTTAAGAGATTATTTTTTTTAAATATAGGTCATAATTTCTTTAAAAAACTTCAAAATATATTAATTTAAAAGTGTGGTGAGATTCGTATTTTAAACTACCAAATTTTTTCACTTAATGAAATCTACACTTTTACAAAAGTTGTGTAAGGCCGCCATTACGCTTTATTTCAACAAAAAATAAGTAAATAAATAATAAAAAATTAAATTTCGTAATCGTAAAATAACGGGAATCCAGTTTAGCCGACAAAATTTTCATAATCACGCAAATTTTTGGACCCTAAAATATTCCGTTTTAGATTAAAATTTTATCGTATTCGGCGTCATATACAATTTTTCTCTCTCTATATATATATGCTAGTCTGCAAGTAGAGAAGGGGAAACGGGACACTTGCCCCAGTCATAGTGCTGTGGTACTACGCAGTAGTGGATTCAGGGGAGGGGCTAGGGGGCTTCAGCCCCCCCCAAAAGAGATTGCTCAAGGGTAACATTCTGCTTTATTATACACTTTAAATAGCTAAAATGATCCTATTTTATTACTTAGCCCCTCCGAAAAGCCTAATACATTGGTTTAGACTAAAATTTTGATTTATAGTATATTTTAATTGGGTGAAATAAGCTTTTTTAAAAATTTAGCCCCTCCCAAAAAAAATTTCTGGATCCGCCACTGGTACTACGTCAAAATGGAAAGAAGAGAGAGAATGGAACACCTAACCTAAACAAAGGTTTGTCCAGGGCGACGTGATCTGTAGTTGCAGCACTGTATATGCATAATGTTTGGAAATAATCTGTAGCAGGAACGCCAGTTTAGCAAAGCCGTGCCCAAGGAAAAAAAAATTGCAAGTGCTATGTGAGCCATTGTAAAAAAAAGGGAGGGGCGGTAGTATTTCCTATCTTGCGCAGCGGCAACGGATTTTCTAGAGAGCCAAGAAGTCTTATTACTGTTGTGCAATATTCGTAATGACATAATTATAAAACAACTCCCGACACTTCAGGGATCGGAAAGAATTTGACCCTCTTGCAATTTTTTTTTTATTTCCGATTGAATCATTCAAAATAGTCTCAATGGCCCTGCGCATTTTCGCACTGCCGATAGGACTTTTGCAGAGCGCGTAGTACAGTGAAAATGAACATCCCAGAGGCACGTGCAGTCGACGAAAGACTTGCATTCTAGCAATTTCATTTTTGCGATGCGGCTGCAAAACAGACACAAATTTTGTATTGGCAGTTTCAACCCCATTCTCCGATTAACATTTTGCTATAGCAGAGCTGTCATCCATTTGGCACCGATGCTGACCTTAAAATTCGATATTTTCAAGCAGTATTTCCCGACTTTCTCGCCATGCAAAATAATCAGGTGCATTTTCTGACTGCTGAACACCCTGTCACTGAATCAATTTTTTCCGACTCTTTTTAATACATCGACGGGCAGGAAGGGGGGGGGGGGTACCCCACACTTCCGGAACTGCTCTTGTTTTGAGCTTTCCAGGCAGCCAGCCTTAAGTTTGAAGGAATGTGTTTTGAAAATCTGAAAAATAAACAATAACCAAGTTGTTTAGTATAAAACACCATAAAGCACCACTCACAGTAGGAAATAATTTATTGTTATGACTACTCTTCTGCATGAGACAGATTGTTTCTCTAATGAGATATTTTATGACCTGAAGCTGCAGCGGTTTCAACCCTTTCCTCAGGTCGGGAGGGAGAAGAGTGGACACTCAGCAGATGCCCCTCCCCCACCTCACACACACCATTGATGCGAGAATAAACAAATCAATTTCCTTTCTCACAGGAAGTCACTCATGAAATCAAAATGCGAAATAATGAAATTAAGAAGATACATAAAATAATTTATCTCAATGATCTAATGCAAAAAATTCAGTGGCGTAGCGTGAGGGAACACTTGTACGCTCAGCGTTCCCAGAACATTTAATAATCACACAGTTTTATTAATTGGAATGTGTACGAATTTGATTCGCAGTTAAGCACCCATTTTTAATTTTGCCAAACATAGCATTTAAAGTCTTGCCTAGCATCCGTTTCATGTTCCCAACTATTATGCAAAATGTGCGAAATCGTGTCTTCTGTTCCCATGGGTTTTTCTCCTCTCCTGTGCTTAGGGGACGCTCGGAGAATCCTGCGTCGAGTTTCCTGAGAAAGGAAGGCGCGATTTACGGATTTTAAGACACTGAAAAAAAGCAGGACATTTTCCAACATCTGAAAAAAATCAACCGGACACTCATAAATGGTTAAAAAAGCAGGACATGTCAGGCAATATCAGGACACCTGGTAAACCTACCTTGAAGATTTTGAAATCTTATCACTGGCATGCAGCTAATACAAAAATACAACCCTATTAACCCAAATATAATAAGATCTTTTTTTTTCAAATCCTTTCCTGTTAAAAATTGACTTGCACTCAATTTGAGGTCTAAGTAATGGGATGAGAAACTATATACTTTTTTGACTGAATTTTATTTTCTTTCATTCTTTTATGAAAAATGAATGAATCCAATTAAATTCACGTTATTTTTTTCCTAAATATCTTCATGAAAAATTGCAGTTATGCATTACATTGGGGTTAATACGGTAATTGTATTTATTTACAAATGATTTACACTAAAACAACTTACAGCATCCATTTTCACATCCAAGTAGACTTTTTTAGATCTGAGCTTCATTTTGTAAATCAGTAGAAAATATCTTGATTAAACCAATGTCAAAATGTCAGCAAGTATCTAAAAAGAAAACAATCAGAATATAGCTAAGGCCCAGTGCACCGCATTCAAAACTGAAATAAAAAAGGTATTTTCTAGTAAAATATTAGGTTATTATTTTTTAAAACTATTTTTCCCCAAATAATAATCACTAACATTATATATTTATATAATATACATATATTTATTTCAGACATAGAAAAAAAAATTGAGCCTTGTAGGGTTAAAACGGGGATGTGACTATTATGTGAGGGTGACTATCACTCGCGTAAACATGGTATAAGGTTGTCTCTGAAATAGGTTACCATTACCAGTAATCCTAAAGTTTAGCTCTTAGTATGAGACTGAAAACACGCATAGGGTTCTTAACTCCTGTCATTTTGAAACAAGATCATTTTATAAATAAAGTTTAGTTTGAACTTATAAAACAGTTACCATAATTATTCCCCCTATTTGCAGGTTACTTAAACTGTAAAAAGAGTGCGGGTGAGAAACAGGGTTGTAAGATTCACTGCCCGGGTAGCTACTTTGTCATTTTACGCATTTTTAAAATATAGTTTAACTTAACAAATGATATGAAAAATTATAAACAATTATGAAAACTTACAATATTCTTACCAATGAATCTACAAAACTTTCTACTGATTCGTTATCAATTAACTCTTAGAGCAGACTTATCATTCACTTTCAGAGATTCCCAAAAGGTTTTTAAAATTGTTGAAAGTGTTACTTTGTTTTAAATTTGTGAAATTGAAAAAAAAAATCATTTACTAGGTTTATCCATTTTGATATCTGTACGAAAAAATTAAATGATTGAAAAGTACCAAGTAAATTATGTTCGCGCGACTCTCTTAGAACGTAGCTAAAAAATCCATTTTGAAAAATTTGTCCCTTACTATGTTTTAAAATTGGGCAGTCGAGCTGACTAAACTCACATTTCCTACTATGTAAATTGGAAAAACTAAATTGAAACAAATAATAAATAAATTAAAATTTCAAGAGATTGCATGAAAAACTTTTTTTCTCATGAGTGATGTCATGTTTGTCTTCTGCTTATTTGTGTTGTTAAGTCAAAGCTATGCATGGGCTATCTGCCTAGAGTGTGCGATACCTTGGTCGGGGGACTTTCTAAAAGGTTCTAACGCATATTCACCAAGGAAAGATTGCATGAAAATGATATAAATGTAAACGTTTTGGCTTTCATAACAGCTTACTTTATTACCAAAATTAAAAATAATTGCTAATTCGTTCTGTAAAACAAAAGGGAATCCAAATGAATGAGTAGCTGCTATTACTCTTCAATTCCTGCTGTTTCTTTCGGTGCAAGCGATAGCTCCTAATCCGATAATTCGATTGACATCAAATTATCTATGCATAAATTTTAGCGAGTGTAAACCCTACAGTGTTTTACAGGGCTACAAAAAGTATTCTTATACATTGCGTCTATACACTCAGATCATTTTAAGTATATTAGTGCATGAACACTAGATTCTCTTAAGTTGAATGAAATTTATTTAAACGCTTGGTAAATAGGAAGTGTTCGGAAAGTCGAGTGGAGTCAATCCAGATTTTTTAAAATTGACTTCAGAATTTAAAACACAAACTAAAATAGTACTTAATTATTTACATGTATTAAATTGATTTAATCCTTTACTTTAAAAAAGCACACTTTTTTTTTCCTTTCAAACAAATGCACTTAGAAATGAAAATTGCAAGAAATTTGCATTAAAGAGTTTCACTTATTGCTTCTAGCTTTATAATTCGAAGAATGTAATGCAGACGTCCATTGCTTTTTTCCTAGTTCTTATGTTTTTCAGTTATACAGTGATTCTAATTCAAAGTGCTAATCACCATTGTACCCAGTTTTTTATATAAATGCGCTGTGTTTTAATTTTTTTTTTCTTTTTAAAGTTGTATTGCGAAGGTTTGCTATAGTTCTTCGAGGCAGGACAAGTAAATCCTCAGAGATAAGATATTGGTTTTTTTTTTTTTTTTTTTTATGCTACTCTAAAAATACCGTTTCGGATATTCATAATATACTTTTGTAGAGTCTCTGCATATCTCATTGCGGCATTCAAAAAATCGTGATAATGTTTTTGCATCAAGGAATGCATCGGGTATGCTTGGTATTGGCTCTTCTGTTTCTTCTTCATTATCATCCCAATCTTAATACATGGGGCTTTTCAGAAGATATTTGCATGCATGAATGACAAAGAAAAATCATGGTCTTGTTCTTTGCCCTACCTAGCAGGGGAAAAAGATGACGGATAGCTCCCTTCATTCATAACACAATTCATCTCCCTGGAGAATCCGAAAACTGACAACCAGTGTTCTTGAAAGAACTGAAATTTCTGAGAAAAGGGAAATAAAATGCTTAAGAAAAGGAAAATTTTATTTTTGGCTGTGGTATAAAAAGTACGTTATAGCCGATGTACGTACTTTTGTTAAGTACGTTTTAACCGAAGTTAAATAAGATTATAAATATAGGACTTCAATCGGGACCTAGCTTTTAGGTACGTTTTAACCGATAGTACGTTATATCCCGGGTCCGTTATAACCGGTGCACACTGTATTTACAAAGGGGTACCCCCCCCCCTTTCAGCCTCTCCTTGCTATGCCAGTGATTGCGACTTATTTTAAACTATGAATGCGTATTTAAAAATGATTAATGTTATAATTGTTTCAAGAAATAAGAATAGAAATTATAATAAGTTACGAAAACAGTATTATTATTTTTTTATGCAAAACTTTTAGCTTGATATTTTGAAAATTATCAATTTTATTGGTTATAAAAATAAATAACAAGAAATTTTTGCTGTTGATACTTTAAGTTCACAACTAAAGAATAATTAAATTGTAGTTTTATTGCAGAAAAGTTTTAATTAAAAAACTTGGCAATGTCAATACTATTTTAAGAATTTTTTGTTATGTAATTTTTATTTATATTTTATAGCTATACACTTTTAACAATAAAAAACTAATAAAAATCAGCTAGTTAATAACATAAGTTACATTTACCTCAATGATTACCTCTAACTGATTTCTATTGTTAGTCATCGATAATACATAAAACTTCACTGCCAAGAAGGAATAAAATATAACTATTTTAAATGTAATTGAACTCTTGCAATAGCCTATTATTTTAACATTCAAGAAAACCCTTTCCCCGAAAAATAAATTATGAACACAGATTTTTTTTTTTTTTTCATAACGATATCTTAGAAACCCCATTTTCAAATTTGCCATACAAATTGCTTAAAAAATTTTAGTGACATGTTTTTTCAAAAAATTCCAACTGTATTATGACTTTTTAATTAGCAAAATAATTGTTTAAGTGATATAGTCATTATACTTAATGAAAGACCTCAAAACACTGAACAAAATGACATAAATCTCTCAACTCCTTAGGTCAAAATGGTCTTGAGTTACAGATTACTATACCATGCAAATTTTCCGACTTTTTCAAAATTTCAAATTTATAACCCAAAATCATCAATATATATAAACATGATGTCTAGACCAATGGTAAGTTTTAATCCATTAATAAAACATCGTCGTTATTTTTTCAGTTTTATAAATTAGTATTATGTTGTTGTTGCTATTGTCCTCTGGTAACGGCGGAGCGGTGCCAGATACACCGTACGGGAAGGCGATGGGCGGAAGGAACGGCTTTCATTTTAACGAACCCTAGTGAGAGGAAGTCCGACTTGGCTCAGGGTCCCTCATTTTCAAGCAATTCCAGATGAGGGACCCACCCTCTGAAATCGGTACCCGCAGAGGTAGCGTTCAATAGGGAGGCCATTGGAACTACGAAGGATTTTACGTGCACCCACTCCCATTAGTGTACACGGTCTCACAGCAGCCCAGCCGCGAGAGGCGTTCACCCTCCCAAGCACTAGCCAAGCCGGGTACTGCTTCACATTCCGTGTTCTTACGAGAACAGAGTTTACCGACTAGGCCACAGCGGGGCATAAATTATTATTGTTGTTGTTAGGAGAAGACGTATAACTAGTAGCAGTAATAGTTATTTGGAACAGAGGGAAGAATGAATTCTACCAGTATACATTTCTTCAGTCAGTGGAAAGCAAATTATTGAAAGGCTCTGACCTATAGGGTCACTTGCAGTGGCGGCTCCTCCATTTGAGCACATGAGCACGTGAACCCCCAAAGGAAAAAACTGAAGAATAAACACATTAACAAATTAAATTAAAAGCAAATATTAAGCACACTTCTAGATGGATGTGAATTTAAAACGTGAGTTTGACTCTCCCCCCCTCCTCCCACTATTATTAAATACGCTTATTATAGCTAACGCACTGTAGTGTAGGTTACTACAACCCCCAACGCAGAACATGCGAAATCAGCGACAGAACAATTACGGATGAGGACTGAAAAGGGAGAGATCAATCACTTTAAACAGAAAGTCAAACTCAAAAGCCAGACAGCAATCTGGAGGGATACCATTTCATCTCCTGCATCCAGGCATAGAAAGAATATATTCCTTTGTGGGGGAGATGACACGGCGGCAATTAGTCAAAAGTGAATTATCACCCAAAAGGCGCCTGATCATCTCCTTCTGGGAGAGCGCCACCTTTTTGGACCCCACATGTGGAGAACGGACAGCACTTATCACTTGCAATATCATTCACATTCATTAATTAGTTAAAAACATTTACTCACTTCATTACATTTACATTTACTCACTTAATTACATTCACTTACATTTAATCACTTTATGGAGATTTTAGGCTTTTAGATTTTTTTAACTAATTACTAAGGTATTTCCGTGTCTAAATTTTAACTAAACATTCACATTCATTTTCTAGCTACGTTTTTCCCCCCGGTAAATATGTCTGCTCGAGACAAAGTCTCTTGCTTTGAGTGTAACACCCCTATAATTTTTAAAAATTAATATAAAACTGAGAATTGTTATGTGCAACCCCTTTAAAAAAATTGGATTAAAACGGCTCCCTTACAAAAATACAATCGATTAAACTGGCCACTTCTCTATTTTGCAAAGTTCAAACAATTAAAATATTATAGTTAATGCATAAAAATATTAATAACTCTTCTGTTCAAAATAACCCTATAATGGTATAAATATCTATTCCAATTATTCAATGTTTATTCCACTACAAATTCCAGTTCTTAATTAATTTTTTTTTAATGGACAACAATAGCTAAAAAATTTTTCAGGATTATCATGCAGCCATAATAAATATTCCGTTGATATTAACAATCAGCTGGTCATCTATTTAAGTGGTAATATTGAAATAGCCGGAAAGGAGATGAGAACATTTGCCTCCCCGTCTAGCTCACAAAGAAAACCACAAAGCATTCTGTAACTCCAAGCCACAAAGTAAGAAAGGGGAAAGAAATTATGTTTTGACAATAAATTTCTAACTTTTGAACAAATTAAGATGTCTTTCTAAAATTTAGACTCTGAATCAATTTTTGCATTTAAAAGTGATCCCCAAATTTTCAAACAAATCGGTCCATTAATAAAAAAAATATAGATGAATTAGTTTTTACACAGTTGATTTCCATCCCCCTTCTCATCAAGGTCCGCTACTACCCGGACTGGGCCTCCCGAGTGCTTCCGGGAGGGGGAAAGAGGGCGGGAGAGTTCTATTACCATAGCAGTTGTGCAAATTCCTCCTTTTCATTTGACAAGTATCATTAACACATTAGGTGTAAGCAAACAAATAACACTTAAACAAATAAAAGGGCTAAAGAAACTTTCTTAGAGATTAAAAAGAACTTCGCTGGCAAAAGTGGGTGTCTAGTTTTTCATCATCGGGGCGCTAACGAATTTTTTTTTTTAAAGGGCATCGGGGCGCGGCGCACCACTGACCTCGCCTAGAATGAGCTCAGCAGATTATAAATATCAAAATTAGCAATATAATACACAAATGATTTTGATAACAATAGAATTTAATGATATTTGATTCTTTATCCCATTAGCTGCTTCATCAAAATTGAACAACCCAGCACACAGGAAAAGTTCTCTACTGTTTTTTTTTTGTTGTTGTTTGTTTGTTTTGAGGGGGATTCTGTGTGGCATTGCAAGAATCGCGCAATCCCTCAGTCTAGTGCGAAACCTGAGTTAACAAACGATAGAATTCGTCTGGCCGGTAGTCAGAAAGTCGTAAATCGCCAGTTTTTTAAGTTGAATCGCCGACTGGCGACCGGGAATTTTAAGCTTTAGTTCGAAATATTTTCTCTACATATATATATCTGTTCGGTTAATGTTTTATTTCCTTGTTACTTTGATAATTACACAAAGTTTCTCTAATTTCATTTAATATTTTAGATATAGGTTACGCTTACTAATATCCTAACATAATAGCCCTCTGTATATTAAGGTATATTTCCTGCAGAACATTTTTGGCTAGTTGAGAGAGCGTTGCAGAACATTGCAAAACATTCTGCTTTGGGGACTACAACTCAGTCCTAATCAGTCGCACGTGCTAACGGAAATTTTTCCCTCTGAACCGCTCTCTGGGATAAGAAGTCCAGACAGCTGGGTGGAAGCACGGCACTCATGAAATGGTCCGTTCGCACCCATTCATTGTGCACCCATGGCCACTTTTTTGAGGTATCGCTTCCGGATTTTGCTTTGGTTTGTTACGTTCGGTTAGTTCATTCATTTTTATTTCATTTTCTTAATTTTTTTTTATTTCTACAATTTTTCACTACATTTTTTTTTTTTTTTTTTTTTTTTTTTTTTTACAAACTAGTATCAATTACAAACTAGTGTACAAATAGTGTCAATCGTATCTTGCTTCGAAACAAGCAAGATACGTGTTTCGAAGCTAAAGCAATGGCATTTTTCAATATTATCCTTTGGAAAAATATTGAAATAAAATGAGTCAAGACAGCACCTTTGTTAAAACTTATCTGGGTGACGAAATGTAAGACCCAAGATGACTTGTTTTCTTTCAGTTGCGTGCATTGTTTTCCTTTAACGGCTGGAAACGCAAATCTATTTTAATGTGTAAGGTGCGTCGTATCTGCCTATTTAATTTTTGAAATTTGTTTTGTGAACCCCTTTTTAAATCATCCACGAGCCGCCACTGGTCACTTGCAAATTTTATTTTAAAATGTAGAGGTGGATTTGAGTAAGTCGAAAAAGCATCTGACCTGTCGTGTTTGTGGGATGACGGCCGATTAGCTGCACGTGGGCTCTACGCCGATGGGTGGGGTGCCCTCCGTAAGGGTCTTTCTAAGGGGTCCTAACTACGCTAAGTTTCGGAGAAAACCAGCATCTGAGCTGTCAATGTTATCATTTGATAACGACAGTGAGCAGGATTCCATAGACTCCAAGAAGAGAAATGTGTTTTTCAATGAAAACAAGGACACTAGTTATGAATTTGGAAAAAAGATATTTTTTTTTATTTTTTTTTAAATTCATTGATAGTATACCAAATCCGAATAATTTGGAAGAATGGAACACGTAAAAACAGTTCAGAGCATTTTAATGTACTTTTTTGGTGATAAATTATCAAAAGAGGAAGAGAAAAAAATCGATAAAAAAAAAAAAACTTGGAAAATATTTGCAAAAGTGACAGACATTTAAAATTTTGTCAATGAACTGAATCTTTTTTTGTTATTTTTGG
Organism: Cheiracanthium punctorium; assembly: GCA_038373885.1. NCBI lineage: Eukaryota > Metazoa > Arthropoda > Arachnida > Araneae > Cheiracanthiidae > Cheiracanthium > Cheiracanthium punctorium. The sequence goes on along the minus strand of JAWZYV010016875.1, from coordinate 10,017 downwards.
AAGAAAACGATGAACTTGACAGAAATGCATATGTAATTTGCATGGCTGCACAACAGATGTCATAGAATTTTCCTAATGTAGAAATAATTTTTAACTCTACCCATATCCAATGCTTCAGGTGAAAGGTCTTTTTCGGTTTAAAACGCGTGAAGAACTATTTAAGAACTACGATAGGGAAGAACGATTCAACAATTTGGCTTTATTATATATAGAATAGGAAAGTTTGGCAGACACAAAAATTATTGATTTATTTCATCACAGAGTTTATGGATGAATTTGCAAAAGATAAATCAAGACGCAAGTTCATATAAAATACTTAAGCAGTAGTGTAAAGATTCTTTTTTGATTAAGTTTTATAAATTCTTTTATCAAGTTTTTGTTGAGTTTAATTTTACTGTTAAAGAAATTGAGTGAAATCGTTCAGTTCTCCCCCTCACGAAAAAAAACTAATAGTGCCCTTAGTACACTAAATTATGAATGAAACTTGGGCTAACGGGGCCTCGAAAATTTTACCTCCCCCCCCCCCCCCCCAATAGCTTTGATCCGCGTCTGACAGTAATAAGGATGTGTGTACTCGTTGGAAAAATTTACCTATAAAATACTGTAGTAAAATTGTACTTTGTACTATATTAAAAATAATCAGTTATGGACTTAATAAAACAAAGACTTTCAACTAGCAAAAGCAAAGTGAAAGACAAGCGGATAATTTACCCGAACTCCCACCACTTACTTCATTGGATCAGGTCTGTCGGTTTTCCACCAATGACATTCAAGAACATATTTTGCGTTTGCCAGCTCAACTAAAGCATTAGTTGGGATGGGAGTTCGCAGGGCTGGACTGGCCGCTTCAATGGGGCGCAGACCGTGGATTTTTGAAAGGGCACACTTCTGAAATGTATAAATTATAGCCACTGACGGATTAAAGGGGAAGGGGTGAATGTGGGGACGATCACTCCCAAATGTATTTCGAAATAAGAAATTACAAAAAATGCAAGAGATCCTATTTTACTTTCATAAAATAGACATACATTTCAACTAGCCGCCCCCACCCCCCAAAATTGCATTCATTTGTCTCTGATTGTAGCCACTCAAATCTTTTCTAAGTCAAAATGCCACTCATTGGAATATCTAACTCTGTCGATAACTATGTTGAAGAAATCTGAAAATATTTTGATTTTGACTCGGAAAGTCAACTTTTCCCAGCCACCCAAAAATTAATTTGCTTTAAGATTTGGTATACAGTAGTAACATTTATATACGAAATTCTATTTTATCTCGCCAACTAGTCGCTAAGCGGTAAAGCCACTAAAACACTGGGAGATGGCTGAAGTGGAGATCCAAGGTTCCGGTCTCTCGCGCGGTCGTCGATCTAATAATCTAGAGTTTGGGGCGGTTTTCTCCAGATGTAACGTGAATACGAGTTATAACCCCTTAAACAGTCCTCCACTCAAGGCATCCTCCGCCTTAGGCAGGTAGCCTTTATGTAGCCTTGCCATAGAAAATAAATAATTTCTCTGATGAATCTCTCGTTTAGACTGGAAAGAACAAAAATCAAACATTGGTGCAACAGCCCCTCTGCGGGGCCAAGGCCTGGGCTACCCAATCGCGCCTTCGCGACCCTGGGCTCTGGGGTGCGGATGCATAGGCCTCGGCCAGGCGGTCAGTCTGACGCGAAGCCCCCAGTGTTTGACCCCAAGCAAGCTGGGTCCTCATTTTATCGACCCACTCAAGGATGAAAGGCTGAGTCGACCTTGCCCGCCCCGGAATTCGAACCCCGGACCTGTGGGACGCCGCGCTCTGCGCTAACCATTAACCCTCCCAGCGGCCAGGAGTTTGCCTATCCTTTTTTTTTTTTTATAGTGATAACTTCAAAAACCTGCCAGTGTATGAGATCTGTATCTCTCGAAAATGCACAAGGAAAACCTTCTTCCCTTCCGCATGGAAGCAGAGCCCGATCAAGACAGCTGTGGGCTCTGGGAAAAAGAAAAAAATTGGGCCCTCCTTCCTTCAAAAGAAACAATAATGATTGGTTTATTCTTAAAAGATACACACGACATTTTGTTTTAAGTAATCTCAAATAAACGAGTATATTTATGATGTCAATGAAACAGAGAACACCAGTGAAATGATACGTCAAAAGGCTATATCAGAGTTGCTGAAATGTACGGAACTTAATCAGCCACTTTTTGTAAACAGTATTTTTTTTTTAAATGAAAAGTAATTCATACATTTAATTCAAAAAATTTTTTTTATTTCCTAACCTTAAAAATACTGTTTACAAAAAGTCGTTAGTTATATTCCGTACATGTTGGCAGCTATGCTGTATTGACTATAGAACATTTATACAAATGTAAATTTAAGTTATTTTCATTATTCATACATTGTAATTAAAAAATAATATGACATTGGAGTTTTTCTCCCTTATTATTTTATTGTAAAATTATAAAGCTGTAAAATATAAGATTTTGGGGCCCCTAAAATTTGTGGGCCCTGGGCAGTTGCCCCGTTTGCCCTGCTGGTAATATGGCACTGCACGGAAGGCGTGGAGAACAAGGTCATTAACAAACTGCCGTTGTGACAGCCTACCTACCGTCTGATCAATGACTTTGTATTGTAAGGAACACATCAGACGCGTAGCCAGGAAAATTTTTCGGGGGGGGGGGGGGGGATATGAACTTATATGTGTATAAATAGACGGAATTTCATCACTGATCCAAAAATTTCGGGGGGGGATATATCCCGATATCCCCCCCCCCCGGCTACGCCCCTGAAACACATGTCCTACATAAAATGTGCAAAGTGTTCCATATAAAAATTATTATTTCTTATATTTTTTTTCGAACTGTGCATTATTTCATAAAAGTGAATATAGTTAGTTAGGAAAGAAAAATAGGAAATTTGGCTTTCCCTCGATCCTATTTTTGAAGTTGTAATACAAAAAAAAATAGGACAGTTAAATAAGAGAGAGAGAGAGTATAATGTACTTGAGTGTAGGGTAATAAAGCTTTCATTTAAATTATCTCAAGAGTACGAGAAAAACAAAAATTAAACATTCTTCGATGTTTCATTTAACCCTTTAACGCGCAGTGTTCCCGCTCTGGGAACACCAAACTCTGACGTTTTGACTGTTGCCCGTCACGAAGAATAGATCTGATTTCTATAAAAACAGTAGCGGATGACCTAGCTCCACGAAAATCCTTTACTTTTAAGCACGTCCTTTCCCGTAAAAAAAAATTGTCACGATTCTTTTTAACAGCACTGACATCTGCTGAAATATGGAAGAATGCGAGAACAGCTAAACAAATTGCCCAATACTTAAAAAAAGGGCAGCCGTTGCCATCGCTCGACTGAACGACCAGCAAGAGAGCGAACGATCGAAACGTTCATCGCGTGCCACAGATCGAGAGACCCTTTTTTGACGACAGCTGGCCTGGGACACGAATATCCAGCTCTCGGGCCTGTTTAAGACACCGAACATTGTTAGATAGCCGAAATGTGAAGGGCTCGCGTTCGGGCCTACCGCGCAGTGATTTAACCCTTTAAGGCGCAGTGATCCCGCTCTGGGAACACCAAACTCTGACGTTTTGACTGTTGCCAGCCACGAAGAATAGATTGGATTTCTACAAAAATAGTGGCGGGTGACAGAGCTCCACCAGAATCCTTTACTTTTTAGCACGTCCTTTCCCGTCAAAAAAGGGTCACGGTTCTTTTTAAAAGCACTGACATCTGCTGAAAAATGGAAGAATGCGAGAACATCCGTATGGATTGCCCAATGCTGAAAAAAGGGCAGCCGTTGCCATCGCTCGACTTAACGACCAGCAAGAGGGCGGACGATCGAAACGTGTCTCTTAGATCTGTGGCACGCGATGAACGTTTCGATCGTCCGCCCTCTTGCTGGTCGTTAAGTCGAGCGATGGCAACGGCTGCCCTTTTTTCAGCATTGGGAAAGGATTGCGCCTCAAAGGATTAAATACTGGGTTCAAATTTAAATACACAATAGATAACATTTATACATCTCATAAAATAGAAGAAATTGTACACCAGTTAATGTTGTTTTTCTGCTAGGTTAGTCAAAGGAGGCTTTTTAAATTTTGAAAGGGCTTATGCAAGGGCGCACATACATGTGCTTCTATTGGGAGGAGGTGGAGGGTCATTCAGAGTAGAAAAATTTTATTATACAAAAAAAAAAAAAAAAAAAAAAACAGAACTAAAAATAATAATTTAACCCTCTCGTCACACTGAACCTCATAGGAGGCTCCTACTTCCAATAGCAATATTTAGAGAGAAAACAGTTGAATTTAGTATTTTTTTTCTTTCAGTGATATCAATATCATTCATTCATCTGCTCTTAACTAGATGCATAAATCGTGCCTAGATTGCAGTACTAGTCCATTTAGATAATTTTTTACAGTTTTCGCTTCATTGTTTCAGGAGAAAAACTAAGAAAATATGGACGCTGCTTTTTGACCGTTTTTTTTTCTTATTTTTAAGATAAGTATAGTTTTTCTTATTCCTCAACCTTTACCTAATAGGTGCATCCTTTTAAATTCATTTTAGCCTAACAAAATGCTTCGAAAATGCAGAAATGAATATTAGAAAAATCTAATATGAATCGACATTAGAAAAAAATATTTTTGCATGATTTAGAATAGTATTTCAGGTGCATTCAATGCTAGACAGATTTTTTTTTCTCTGATTTTTCATAATTCGGTGACGAGAGGGTTAAAAAAAAACTTCATCAATAGCTAAGGGGCACTGAGGCGTTTCCGGCGTTTCGTGGCCACGGAGCTACTGAGCATACTGTGTACTTGCAAATCAGGCCACTGTCCTTGGAAAAATTATCTGAACGGCAATTTTCAATAGAGATAAATACAAAATACACCAATGTACCTCTGTTTACGCTCTTTTCCACACTAATTTATTTTTCACATTTTTTTGCTTCACGCCCCCCCCCCTCTCAACTCCCCCCCAAAAAAAAAAAAAAAAAAAAAAAAATCCATTCACTATTGTTTCTTTTTTTCTGTGATTCTCAGCCTGCAGATTGTGCAAGCCAGTTCAGGAGTCAACATACAGGATTTTCCAAATAGGACTTAATGCCTTGTAAGTGAAATAAGTTTTATTATTACACAGAATTAAAACACACATCTGCAATTCCCATCCCATCTCATCCTTAGATAAACAACACTCAGAAGGATTTCCTGCTCTTCTCTTAGGAAATAAAATCAACAAGGGCGGGTGTTGATCATTCTTCCAGCTGCATTCTGTGGGAATTTGCATTTTAGTCTTCTGGCAAAAGTGATAGGCTTGCACAATTCCCCATGCTAGATACAGAAAAGACTTCCCTGCTGTGCACTGTATATGCTGACAAAAAATTTGCAACCGGCATCGTGCCCCCCCCCCCCCCACACACACACACAGGGCTGTAGATAGATCCTATTTACCAGGATATATCATAGCATTTTCTAATAATCATAGATGTTTGAAACTTCTTTATAAATTTCTATATTTTTAAATAGCCAGTGGCGGATTAATGCAAGTTTGTGGGGTCGGGGGGCGGTTTGTTAGAAGATTGACATATACATCCATTTTATAGAAGTAAAATAGGATCTTTTACATTAATTTCTTTTTTCTCGAGGGGGGGCGGTCGCCTCCTCCGGCCCCCTTTAACCCGCCCTTGGGTGCAATGCTGATGTTTGACTAACACTCGGGGAGTTAGAGCTCAATAAGCTGACAATAACGCCGTACATTTGCAATGCATCACATGACTTTCTATATAGTTTGTAACAAAAGTATATTTAAAGAACTGAAAACCGGGAATATTTCTTTTTTCTTTTTCATCGATATCTCCTCCCCCCCCCCCCCATGTGTAAAGCAAGAAAGTTCTTTCAAAAATCAAGCTGTTTCCAGTGGCGGCTTTTCAGGTGAAGTAGGTGAAGTGCCTCTTCACCAAGTATTGTAAGTAACAAAAAATTGTTTAACGTAAGCAAGCAATGTTCTTTTTTCAAATTTATTCTGTTAGAATATACTTAAAATTCCGATGAAAGCCCAATTGCCGTAAGACTATGTGCTAAAGCACGTTCTTACTAGCAGTGAAGCCAAACCCCCTTCCCTTGTCAGTGCCAAAGAGAGGGTTTCAGTGACTTGTGCCACGATTGGTCGATTGTTAGAGTCACGTGGTACGCGGGTTTCGACAAACAGTCTGGTCAAAGTGAGTTGTGAAGTGCTAATGAAAAATTTTCTCTTCCACTGCAGTTGATAGTTGGGTTGCCATGGTAACCGCAGACGCTTCATTCAGGTTTACAGCTTTCCTTGAAGGTCAGGTGAAGAGATCCCTCAGAAAATGGCCCATCTCTTCAAGTGTGAGAAAACGCAGCAGAGTGCATTTCCAAGAACAAATTTGTGTAGGAAAAGGAAACCACGTTATTTCTTTGAGATTTTGACATGAGATATTTACTGCTGGCTTTTAAAAATTTTAGAATTTCTTCTTGTGTTAATTTTAATGATAATAATAGTTAGTTTCTTTTCTGTTTATTCACCTTCATTATGTTTGCTGTAAATGGTGTAGTCTGTAATGTATTACAAATACCGTTTATTCGGTGGAATGATGAAGATAGATAAAAGATGTTTTCTTTCTCGTGGTCGACCAATGGAGGCATTAGGAATTAATGCCTCTTCAAAAGACATACCTCGAAAAGAGTGGTAAATCTTACACTGTTCGCAGGGGCGTAGCCAGAAATTTTTCATGGGGGAGGGGGGGGGGTTACGACTGCTACAACTCATATATATATATATATATATACGCGTGTGTGAAGACGTATATACGTGTGTGTAGTGAAGAATATGCATTTTGTATGGCAAAAATTTCTCATGGGGTTGGGGGTGCTTATGACGCTACGCCCCTGACTGTTCGTTTCAAACATAGCTGGTTTTGCTGTGCAGTTCTCCTATATTTTACAAAAGTTATTTTATTGGCCTTGCTTACTCTTTAGTAATAAGCATTCTGTATGGAGCAAAGACAGATTTTCAGACATTTTAAATGTAACGCGATCTTGAACATTATGGAGAGAGGGGGTGCACCAAAAGACATTCACATTCACAGACATTCATTTCCAAAAGACATTTAAAAAGTTATTGTTGTTGTTGTGGGATTAAGGCCAATTATCTACACAGGGGATCTAGACCTACGAGCGGGATGCCCTTCGTGGAGGGTCTTTCTATGGGTCCTAACCCGTATTTACGCTAAGTTTCGGAGGAAACCACGGAAAACTCCGAACGATTAGGTCGGCGGACGTGACCTGGTTTCGAACCAGGCACCTTCCGTTTTTCAAAGCGCTATGCGATCTGGTCGGTCGACATTTTATAGGATCGCTGAAAGATTTTAAAAAAAATTTTCCTCAGAAAGGCTATGCTCCCGCCTAATTACCATGAATAATAGCTGTATCAGGTGTTTTTCATAATGTTTTGGTATCAAGCTCTTCACCTATTTTTTTCATCACGAGCCGCCACTGGCTGTTTCAGTTATTAAAAAATCACAATACTGTGTTTCCCTAAATAGCCTAAAATCTTAGAGAGAGGTTAAGATTTACTTTATTGGTTTTAAGGCTGTCCTGTGAGGAAATCCTGCAACTTTCTAACATCTTTTTAAAGAATTCGATTGTTCTAGAGCAGAGATGGGCAAACTTTTTCGGTTGCGGGCCAAAAATCGAAAAAAAAGTTTGGCGGGCAAAAATAAATTTTTCTAAAATTTTAAAAACAATGTACAAGTATTAAAAATTAAATATGTTAATGAGATGAATGAAATTGCGCTTTCATTTTTAAAAGTTTCTTATATTGAGGTTCGAAGAGAGATGTACTGATTCTAAGGAACGAGGCTAAATGCTCACTAGCCTACTTCTGAAAGAATTCTTACTAAGGTTCACAGTTGGAAACACTTGTTCACATATATAAGATGAAGCAAACATAGTACTGATTATCAGGGCGTTAGGGTTAGATATTAAATTTGGGAAACTTACTTTCGATAATGATTTGTAAAACTCTAATTTTGGCATATTTAGAAACAACTGCTTGAGATGATTGTTAGATTGCAACTCAATTCATTCAAGCTGCAAATCTGACCTCAATGCTTCACAATTTACGTTGAAAGGCATGGTAAAAATAACCAATTCTGTTTGATCGGCACTTAAGTCTTGCATTTTTCTGCGTTCGAACTCAAAACGCAGTTTTTGTCAAGCCATCTTCATAATTCTTAATATGGAAATATAATATATACAACGTATTTTCTTTTTTTTCCCCGTCGGATCAGCAAATTAAAATTTTATCCGCGGGCCGGATGAAACCTTCCGGTGGGCCGGATTTGGCCCGCGGGCCGTAGTTATCCCATCCCTGTTCTAGAGACTCAAAATAATTTAGAATGTCTCTTTACAAGTTGTGCTGTGAACTATTACAAACAATGAATTAATAGAAGTTATGAAACTCTCAGAGGAAAAAACCTAAAAATACAGTAATTTGTAGTATTTCCCAGCGCACAGTCCGATTTTTGAAGGCAATATTTGTGCTCATGAGTTTTTTCCAAAAGTTGCATGAGACATACAGGTTAATAGAAGTTTATATGGCAAATATTGAAGTATAATTATCGATTTTTTCGAGTGTTTAACAACATTGATTTTTTTTTAAAGATGTTTAAAGTCCAGGTCTGTGAAGTTCACCCCCCCCCCCCCGACTTTACAGGACAGGAAAACTAAACCGTCATTCGTTTGAGCGTTGTTTGAACGTGATTGATTGAGCGGTTAAAATTTTCCATTGAGCGGCTTTTTAATAGAAGTTACACTAACAAATTTACTCGGGGGGGGGGGGGGTAAATTCATTCAGCCTCTCGACTTTGAAAAGTAAAGAAACAGACCATACCATGTGATGAGCGTTGTTTGAGCGGGATTGAACGCTAAAAATTTTCGTTTCGTCGACTTTAAAGCAGGAGTTATATGTCACAGTACATTTCAACGGGCCAACACTTCACTTTCTATACAGACCCTTGCAATACGAACTTGAAGATTCCGTAAACTTTGTAGGATTCAGCGTCGAATGAGGATGCGTGAGCGCCAAAAATTTTTTTTGAGCGACTTTAAAGTGAGAGTTACAGGTCATGCTACATTTCTAGGGGCCAACTTGCCCAGTCGTATACATACCCTTAAAAGTCGAATTTCAAGATTCGGTAAATTCTATAGAATTGAGCGTCGAATGAGGACGTATGAGCTCCAAAATGTAATGGTCTGGAGTGAGGGGTGTTTTACGCCCTATGTAACGCAAATGCGCCTTATAAAGAACATCTTAAAAAGTCCTCCACCCAAGACATCTTCCCCCGTAGGAAGATAGCCGTCGTGTAGTTTTGTCTCTTAACCGCAGTAACCAATAACCAATTATATTACTACAGAAATGCGGACAGTCTTATTTTTCTAGAACTTTGCAACACATTTCAAATTGTTTATAAATTCCCTTAAAGAATCCAATAAATAACACTCAAAAATGTTTTTACTACTTTTGAGTTCATTTACAGAGTATACTCCCAGACCAAACATAATGTCTGTGTTTTAAGCAGGTGTATGAAAGGCTTTTCTTTTGCTTGTCTGTTTAGTTAGATTTAAAGATCACTAGAGATTCAAACACTTTCTGTTACAATACCAAATGTAATATGGGTGCAGCTCATACATCACATCAAGAGAGGAGGGGGGGGGGGGAATGAAAATCAAGACATTTTATGATTGTCATTTGCACATGCTATCTGCGCAATCTGTGGTGTTACGATTAGTTTAATGTCAGAATGCAAACTACATTAAAAATGCAGTCTCAAAATACTTTATTTTTACGAGTGAAAATACATATCAGCAGCGCCTTACTTCTCCCGCAACTCTCTCAGCGTCTTTTCCCAGAGAGCGGTTCTGAAGGTCAGATCGCACGGCCGATCACACGTGCGAGCGATGAAATACTATGCTGCAGTCAATACCATGCTATAGCTACGATAGC
>JAWZYV010016874.1:0-37436 GCA_038373885.1 Cheiracanthium punctorium | reverse complement strand
TAATTATAGGTTGTGAGCATGTATAAATCGCCAAATAATGAAAAGTCACCATTGGTGGCAAGTTATCCTAGCTATTCCATAGTTTTTATCAAAGAAAACATATAAAGTACTGTTTTCTAAAGCTAATTATTAACTTTACATATACCCAAGTCCCCAAATAATGAAAAACCGCCATGGGTGGCAAATACGCAAGGTGTCCAATAGGTTTTACATAGTAATTAAAAATACAGCTGAAACAGATGTTCTGATTTTATTACGCTTATCGTAGAACACGGATTCCTATGAATTTAAATTTTTATGTACCAATGAACATGCAAGAAACAAGCAATGTGTAGCTTAGTAACATTCTATCTAATCCAATCTTTGGGTTTTGTCTGTTGTAGTAATTATGTCTTTTTTACAAATAAGCCTTATATGGGGCCAAATGCCTCATATGAAAAGCAAGCGTAGCGAGTCTAGGGGACGTTGGTCCCCAGTATTTACAAAAAATAGCAGTAATAAAAAAATAAGGAAATCTCTAATGTAAATTACTGAAAATCAAAATCTAGCTATAATTTTATACAAATAAATTCCTTTTGAAACTTAATTATTTTTTTAAATGATATTTAATAAAGAAATAATTTGTTGAAAAAAATGGTACTTACGTATTATCCTGGCGGTCATTCCCGCCAAATTGTTTTTTTGCCAAATGAGTGACCAAACTGTTGCCAATCGTATTCAAAACCATTAATAATTTCATGTCCCCGGCATTTATCTTGGCAAAAAATTGCTCGTCTTGGCAGACCGCTGGGATAATACGTAATTACCAAAAAAATACATAAATAAACTAGAATGGCATTAAAAAGATTTTACTAGTTTGATAGATCGCAAATCATGATGTAAAAACATCAACCAATTTCCAACATTCTTTTATTATTCCCTGCTTCTGAGAAAACATGCTTGTTGTAAGTGCTGGAATGGAACGTGACTTATCAAGTATATCAGTGAACTTAATGTGTGTGTCTGTGTATGTATACATACATTATATAATATGTGTGTTGTTTTAGAAGTTCTAAAAGGCTTCACATGAAAGTCTGTAGCTTGATATATAATTATATTTTAAGAAGTTTTAATGATCAAGCCTATAAATTATATATCAGTTTAAAAAAATGTTATTAGACAGTTAAAATAATGAAATTTAAAATAACGTTGCTATATACTATGCACAAATTTAACATATTTTTTAAAAATAGTTTTACAGTTTCATTCAATATATGTTAATTTTAAAGACAATTACCTGTTTTCATTTCAAAAATTGCAAAATTTGTCATTTGTTTTCAGGGATTTTTTAACTACTCAGTACATCACTTCTTCATATATTTAGGTACTAGATGTATGCCTGTTCTTCACGTGGTAGGAAACAAAAATTTTCCTTACATGTGTAATTTGAATTAATTCCAGTCATGTGAAATCTAAACAAAAAAAAAGCAAAATTATTTTACTCTTGACATAAAGTTTGTGTCGTAAGTACTAACCTGAGATCACTGCAATATAATGACATAGTGTATTCTTCTTCTTTGTTGTTGGGTTTATTAGGTACTGGGCACTTCTGCTTAGTAGCATTTTGTGCCAAAGACTCAAACCCAATGCTTCTTGGTTCCGTTTAATTGGGTCTCCCACTTTGTTTATAAAGTCAAACAGTCCCTTTACGGAACTACGGTATAGCTCTTTAGTTTTAATTATTCCTAAAGTAGGGAAATTAATGAAGGCAAAGATATCACGCTCATAAATAATGTAAAGTGCCTTTTTGTTGAGTGTCTTTTTGTATCATTTCCTGCTTACGGGTTCTTGTTGAAAAATTTTTTTTTGTGTGAAGGTGTTTACTGAAGTAATAGTGTCCTGTGATGAAGTCCACATTGGTTCGTATCTTCAATCTTGAACATCTAACAATTTCAGAAGCAATATTTTGTGATGATCTAATGATAATTTTTTTAGCATGTTTTTGCCCAGAAGAATCACACCAAGATTTATTCATCTCTTAAGTTTTTCCCATTTTAGAAGGATGCCTTTTATGGTCTTCATTAATGCCATGAAAAGGTTCTGCTCCAATAGAATTAGAAGACGATCCCTGTTTTGCCAGTTCATCCATTCATTACCGTCAATTCCTTCATGTCCTGGTACTCATAAAAGAGTTACCTTGTTACTTATTGCCTGTTCTCTTAAAAGGATTTTGCATTTCTGGACAATCTGGCAATGTATTAAAAAAAAAAAAGTAAATGCCTGCTTACTACTTGCAAATATGGTTACAAAAAATAAAAACTGAAAATTAAGTAAACTTTTCCATTAAATTATCGGTAAATTGCACCCTTTTCTTTTGAGTTTTTTTTTTCTCCTGAAAAAAGGTTTGATGGGCTAATGTGTGTAATTGCAAAATTATTTAACCAATTGCTATTTGCTGCAGATTTCAAAACTTTTGTTGTGCCTGTATGATTTCTCCATATTCAAAATCACTTTCTTTGTAGGTTACCTGTTGCTACTTGAAATGCCATGTAAACACAATGAATTTTACATATAGATAAGTTAAATAAACTGAAAACAGCCAGGTGACAGTTTACTTTTTAAGTACTGAGCTGTCGTGCTTGTTTTAAAAGGGGAAACCACCTCATACTAAGCAAGCAAATTTGTATCAAGTTTCACCCTTCTAATGAAAAGAAACTTCTGAGATGATACATTGGAGATGTTAAAATTTTACTTTCATTCTCTTAAGTGTTCCAGCCATTCAGCATTTGCCCGATATCAGTGCAAGTGAACATATATAATAATTAAAATGCCTGTGCCTTCTTTGTAAAAAACTATTACTAAACCAGTTCTTTATGTCAAAGATAGGACTACAGAATAAGGAGGAAAATTGTTTTCTTGTTAAATTTGGTGTTGAACTGTCATCAAAGTCATATTTTCAGTAACTGTGATGGATGTAAAAACCTGTCCAAGTCATACATGCCAGCATAATTTGAAAGTTGGTTCTAGCACTGGTGAAGAAGACAGAACTTTTGAATGTGATGCATGTCAGAAAGTTTTTTTCTATGCAGCTCAACTCCAAGAGCCATCTTTCTATTGACACAGAAGAAAAACCTCATGTATGTGGCATATGTAAGAAGGAATTCTCCCGGAAGGAAAATTTGAATAGGCATCTTCCTATCCATACAGGTGGAAAACCTTACACGTGTGACACATGCAAGAAGGTATTCTCTCGTAAGCAAACATTGAATGTACATCTTCGTATCTACACAGGAGAGAAACCTTATGTGTGTGACATATGCAAGAAAAGATTCTCTCAGAAGCATGAATTGAATGTGCATCTTCGTACTCATACAAGGGAAAAGCCCTATGTATGTGGCATTTGTCGAGAAGGATTCTCTCAGGTAAGCCACTTCCACAGACATCTTTGTATCCACACAGCAGAGAAACCGTATGTATGTGACATATGCCGGAAAGGATTCTCTCATAAATCACACCTGAATATACATCTTCATGTCCACACTGGAGAGATGCCTTATGTGTGTGACATACGTCGAAAGGGGTTCTCCCAGAAAGAGAATTTGAACACTCGTCTTCGCATCCACGCAGGAGAGAAACCATATGTGTGTGACGTGTGTAACAAAGGATTTTCCAAGAAGGAACATTTAAATAGGCATCTTCTTATCCACGCAGGAGAAAAGCCTTACATGTGTGACAGGTGTCACAAAGGGTTCTCTCGAAATGAAGTTTTGAATAAACATCTTCATATCCACATGGAGAGAAAACCATATATGTGTGTGACGTATGTCAGAAGGGATTCTGCCGGAAGGAAAGTTTGAGTGCACATCTTTGCACCCATACAGAAGAGAAACCTCATGTGTGTGAATCCATGCCTCAGAAGATTTTCTCTTAAATATCACCTGAACATGCATTTTCATATCCATGTATGCAAAAAATTTTTCCAAGAAGATTACTTTGAATGAATGAAAAAATGTATTTCTTTGTTAGTTATAATGCACTAGCTGAATGCCCCGTTCTTTGCACAGAAATGAATGGATTTTTTTTATATTACGGTTTGTTGTAATTATTATTTATCATACTAAATAGATAAAGCAAAGTGCATATCGCATAAATATCATCTATGTTCAATAATCTTGCATAAAGGATTTCATGGCGATCATTTGAAAGGTGAAGAAGATGATTTGGCGCAGCGTCATGGATAGCATCAAAATATTCTCATGTTCAAATATCTATGTGTAAAAATTTTCATCGGAAACAGTTTAACAGTCAAGATATGCTGCAGCGCCATCAAAGGGAGAGTTATAGCAAAATGGATAATGCGAAAATATTCTCCCTGTTCAAATATGTATGCATACCAATTTTCAGAGTGGTCACTTGAACAATCAAGAAGTTGATTGCTGCAGTGCTATCTAGTGGCGAGTTAAAGTAATAATGTGCACCACTGCCATCTAGTGGTGAGCTACAGCCAAATGAATACTCAAAAAATATTCTCTCTGCTCAAATGTGTAAGTATACCAATTTTTAAGGTGATCGGTAGAACAGTTTGAAGTTGGTGCTCTGCATTGCCATCTAGCGGCAAGTCATAGCAAAATGGAAAGCATGAAAGTATTTTCCGTGCTCAAATATCTGTGTGTACCAATTTTCATCGAAATCAGTTGAACAATATTTTCATAGCAAGCGATTGAACGGTGCAGAAGGCAAGTTATAACAAAATGGATGCAGCAAAAATATTCTTTGCGTTCAAACATCTATGTATTTAAATTTCTATGGCAATCAGTTGAACGGTCGTGAAGTTATTGGTTTGAATTTACATCTTATGGCAAGTTATAGCAAAATAGATAACGCCAAAATATTCACCATGTTCATATATATGCCAGTTTTCATAGCGATCAGTAGGACAGTCTTTATATGCTGGAGACATACAATAGCAAGTTTAAGTAAGAAGTTCATATGTTAGAGCACCATCTATTAGCGACTAAAAGTAATGATGTGCTACAGCAGAATGAAGTGGCGAGTTATAGCAAAATGGATCACACAAAAGTATTCTCTTTATTCAAGTATCTATGTATATCAATTTTCATAGAGATCAATTGTCCGGTCAAGAAATTGGTAAGCTGTATTGCCATCTAATGGCGAGTTAAAGTAATAATTTGCTGCAGTACCATCTAGTAGTGAGTAACAGCTAAATGAATACTTGGAATATATTCACCGTACTCAAATGTGTAAGTATAAAAATTTTTATGGTGATTGGTTGAACAGTATAAGTCGATGTGCTGCAGTGCCATCTTTCGGCAAGTTATAGCAAAACGGATAGCGTAAAAATATTCTCCATATTTAAATATCCATGTGTACCAATTTTCATGAAAATCAGTTGAACGGAAGAATTGGTTCACAGCAAGCGCTTAATCGGAATAGAATTAAACGTTCTGCAGCACCATCTAGTGGAAGATATATAGCAAAATGAACAGTGTAAAAATATTCTACATGTTCAAATATCCACAAATAACCAATTTTCATCAAAATCGGTTGAACGGTATTTTCATATCAAGCAGTCGAATGGAATAGAATATGATACTCTGCAACGCCATCTAGCAGGAAGTTATAGCAAAATGTATAGTATAAAAATATTCTCTGTGTTCAAATATCCATACGTACTAATTTTCATCAAAATAGGTTAAACAGTATTTTCATAGCAAGCAGTTGAATAGAATTCAAAGATCAACATTCTGCTATGCCACCTAGCGGCGAGTTAGAGGAAAATGGATAGTGTAAAAATATACTCTGTGTTCAAATATCCATGTGTATCAATTTTCATCAAAATCAGTTGAACGGTACTTTCATAGCAAATGGTCGAACAGAATAGAATTCGACGTACTGCAATTATCGTCAAAATAAATTAAACGGTATTTTCATAGCAAATGGTTGAATAGAATTCGACGTTCTGCAGTGCCACCTAGCAGCGAGATAGAGGAAAATGGATAGCATAAAAGCTTTCTTTCTCCATGATAAAAGACTAAGGTGTACCAAATTTCATGTTGATCAGTCAAACGGTTTTGGAGTTTTTCAACGTCACACACACAAACATTCATTTTTATATTATGATGTATGTTACTATGATTATGTAAGCAATGCTAGAAAGTGCACAGAAGAATTTTTTGTATGTTTGCATGAAAAATTAGAAACTTGAAGTATCTAGTAAAGTAGGAAGCTTCATCTGCATACTTGCATATATACAGGGTCTCCCAAAAACACTAACCTAGGCTTTTATTCCTTAAGTATTGATAGACGACATATACTATAAATTGCAACAGGCCCCGACTGGCCTGGTCGGCGATCGCCGAGGGCCCCCGGTCAAAGGGGGCTCTGGAGAGGCATTCAAAAATGGATATATTACTTTATAATAAAAGTAATTTGATATATATCAGAGTAATTTGATTATTTATTTCCCAGTGATCATACGCAATGACACAGCGGAGGATCCCAGAAACCCCACGACTCAAGGGGGCCCCTGAAAAGTCAGGGCCCCCAAAATCTCTAAAATATTTAAATGGGATTTTTAGCAACTAAGCCTAATCTTCAAATATTACATATTCTAATACTGTATTCCCTCTAAAATCTCCAGTGACAGGCAAGTCCTGATTACCGGGAGGGAATTCGGGGCTTGCGCCCGGGGGTTCCCAACAAAAAGGGGCCCACCAAATTGTTCTTTAAGTTTAAAAATTTGTAAATGTTGAAAAAATTTTCGGAAGAGGGGCCACTATGAAGCTTGTACCCAGGGCCTCTAACTCGACAAATTGGCACCAGGGGCCTCTTTTCAATCTCTAGCCGACGGCCCCCAAAGGAACCAGTTCGGGCCTGAATTGTAAAGTTAATTTTTAAAAAATGGTGCATAATTTTATATATTTTGGGGGAAATTTTAATCAATACCATAAAAATTTTATACCTTTTTTATATCTAGACGTATAAAAGTTTAGGTCAGTTTTTTGCGACACACTGTATAATATACACACAACCATGCTGTTGCAAAATTTCTGAAATACTCTACATGAAAGCATTCAGGCTAACCATTAAAAGGAAGTTTTGATGATCAACTTTATAGATAATATATCAATTTGAAAATATTTGATTAGACATTTAAGATTATAATAAAATGTAAAATAATATTAAAACTCGGTTCTTCGAGCCTTGTCAGGGGAGACTGCCCTGAACTCCACTAATATTTTAGTTTCATTATTGCCATATTAAAACAATATTAATTGACTATGTCATTTTATCTCTCACTCCTTTTTCTTTTTCTTTTATTCTTCCTTTACATTTATTTCATCGACTGGAAATAGGTGAGTTTCTGATCTTTCCTTGCAATTGCAAATGTGGGTAACTTAAAGGATTGGTAACTTTAGAGTGGGGTAGTTACCCCACTCTTTTAACTTAAAAGATTACTTATTTTCATTTCAAATGTACAAGATTCTACATATTGTGTGAATCAGTGTTTCTTTTTGCAGTTACTCACTTTTCAGTACTCTGTTGAGTAGTAAAATTCTGATTACTCAAACAAAGTGCACATCACTAATTTTCATTGTAAAGCATGTTTAAAAAGTTTGGCAACTGCCTGCTTTTCATTGCCATTGTCTCAGTCATCTATATGACTTTAATGTTTCCAACTCAAATAATTGAAATGTAATTTAATTCTATGTATTTTTTATGTTCAAATATAAATGAAGCACTTAGAAGTTATTTGTTTCAAATGAAATTTATGGATAATGAGCCACACTTATAATACAATGCAATTTATATAGTTGTGTTTTTAGAGAGCACAAAGCAGTGCTGCCTTAAAAACAAGGTTATTTTTTGTCCTTCTGTTTTTTTTTTTCGTTTTTTTTTTCTCCTCTGTAGCTATCACCATGTCACCTCCCCCCCCCCCCCCCCCCCCGCTAATTATACATTTTATGATCTGACAAAATGAAAAAAACATTCTGACTGACAAATTTCAGGATGCAACAAAGTAAAAATTCAAAAATGATACATAGCCTCCTTAAATTTTAATCAATGGCTATTCGTCAGGTAATCAGAAATCTGAGAATTTGCAGAATTATTTGATAGTTTTGATTTCTGCTTCAGAATCTGTTAACCTGGATAGGTTTCTATTGAGTTTACAATGATCGATGCAGACGAAAATTGGGTCCATTTTGCAGCCCCTTCACAAAATTACAGTCGATTAAAGCAATCTCTTCACAAAAATACAATTGAATAAAACATCCCTTCATTAGCATTTTTCATAACATTTGATATTGTTTTTGTCAATTATTTTGACAAATAATACATAAATAAATTTTACGAAAATTGATGTGAAAATTCACAAAAAATTCGGTGTCCAAAATTCATAAAAATAAGCAGTTTTCGCAAAAATGGGACCCTTAAAAAATATCTAGATCAATCCCTGCAGAAATGTAATAGCTTAACAAAATATTTAAGCATTAGCTAATTGAATTTGAAATCTATTTCAGTCTAAAATGTAAAAAAAAAAAAAAAAAAAAACCTCTTAAATTACATTTTTTTTTCTGTTTAGTGTTTAAAAGAGTGTTAAATGTGCATTTTATAGTCTGAAAAATTAAAAAGAACACTCTATCTGATATATTTAAGGATGCTACAATTTAAAATTATTTCACAAAAATTTTCAATAAATGGGGAGTTTCAACAAAGTTGATTCAAACAAAATGATTAAACAAAGTTTTGAGGGGGTGTACAGTACCAGTAATAACAGAAATATTGTGTATTTATGCAATATCCCCCCCCCCCCATAATTTTTGTACAACCGTTAAAATGTAATAATTTGACATTTTTTACCTTCAAGAATCATTAAAGATGGCTCTGGCGCATGACTGAAATATATTTGATGGATTTTAGGATATCTTACCTTAATTTTACTGTAGATTATAATTCATAATTTTTAAAGTATACTTTTAAACATTAAAAACCAGCTTATGCCAGCATATGTTTATTTCATATCTTTAACACTTTTTAAAATTAAATGCTCAGGCTTTGTTCTTCCCCTATTAATGTATAGGGCACAATTAACTAATTTTTTATTTATTTATTTTCTACAGGGTTTGTATAAAAATTTAAATTTTGTACTTATTTAGATTTGATTTCCGGAAAGCTTTTATCAGTGCAGTAAAATTCTGTACCTTTATTTGTATAATTATTTTAATTTACTGTGTATGTTGTTTATTATCACTGTTTAAGTAATAAAAGTCTGCATCAGTATTTTTGGGATATGTATACTTGTATACACATAGATGCACTCACAGAGCGGGCAGTAGGGACTGAACCCGATGCACACACACACACACACCTAAAAGTGAAGAAATGATTTAAAGTGAAAATCGTTTTGAAAAGGGAATTGTCACATAATTAATGAATTAAAATGCTTGATTTAAAATTTGTCTTATAATTATTTTGAAAGTGTTTTTCGCAAAATTAGTTTGTTAAATAGATAGTTACTGATGTTACACATACAGTTAAACTTGGTTACATTATAATTGACGAGAAGTATATAGTACATGCACACCTATTGTTGCAAAATTTCCGCAACACTTCACAAGAAAACCATGCAGTTTTTCATCTAACCATGTTAATACTGATAATGATACTGTTTATAAATAACATATCATCCTGAAATTATTTTATTAGACTAAAATAACAAGATTTAAAATAACACTCTTATGGTATATTGCTTAAATTTAAGATATTTTTTAAATAATGGTACAGTTTTATTGAATTTATGTTAAAATACAATGTGCATATTTTCACTCCAAACAGTCAGAATTCTTTATTTTTACAAATCAGTTATTCGTTTGTGCAACTACCTGGTATTTATTACTTGTAATAGAAAATGGCCGATTATTCAGTTCATTGCCAGCAGTTTGTAGTTCAACAACTCTTAATATTTACAACTAGTTTTATTACTCCATCTTCTCCCCTGGTGTAAAGTTGACGTTATGTACAAAAATATAGCAACTTCTAATGTTTTAAATTGCATGACCATTGTTTTTTATTTCAAATTGTTTTCAAAAATTATCTCTATAATCTTTTCTTTCAGATTTTACGAAACTGAATGTAAATTTTGAGCTGATCAAAATTGATGTTTCCAAAAGAAAATCATCATGTATAAAATTCTTATGATCTTGTCAATTAATTGAATAAATGAGTTGCTTTTGTCATTTTCTTGTCCTGTGTTACTTTTTCCAGTCATTTAATAATTAATTATTTGTATGATGTGTGACTTTCTTTTAAGGTATTTTTTAAACTTATTTTAAGGCCATCCCATAATAAATTTCATAAGCCATGGGATATGGAATCCCATAGGCCATGTTTGAAACTTACTCTTGCATAAAATTTATATAAATGATAGTTTTATAATCGAAGCACCTGATGTTCACATCATTCTTTTCTGATACAGGAAATTCTGAATCAAATTGATTGGTTGGAACAAAAGAGTATTCTGTAAATTGAATATTGTGTTGTATGCGAGATTTACTATAAGGTTACATTTGAAATTGTGCTGCATAATACAATTGTAAAATGCTTGATGCACAGCTTTATTTGCTTTCTTTAAATAAGCAGTCTCAAAAAATGATGTGATTTTTTTTTAATCGCTTTTCATGTATTTTGTATAGTTGTTATATCTCTCTGTTCTAAAAAAAAAAGTAACTCCAGCTGCTGCCGCCGCTGTCAAAAGCTTGTTCTGCTATCTCCTCCGAAACTGTGTGGATTTGAGTTTCGACGGAGATATCCACGGATTCGGAAAATTCCGGGAAAGCAGGTAAACTGACATACATTTTGAAATTCCAATTATTTTAGAAGATATTAATAAAAGTCTGAAAAGATAAGCATAATGGTTGCCAGGCTTGGCAGTTTTCGCCAGCATAAAATCCGTCATGCCTTTGCAACAAAGCATTTCCAAGTACGAACAATCGCGTGAAATTGACAAACATGAAGTAGAATTACACCAACTTTACGCCAAAGTGTGTTACACAAAATTCACAATTTTCAAATAGTAGTTTAGAACAGAGAGATATAACAATACAAAATGCACTCCGTTTCATAGGAGTTTGAAATTACCGATTATTCGTTTTTCTTATGCAGAATAACTTAATTGTAACTGATTTAAAAAGCGCCATTCTGGCATCAGGTACGATGTGGAAAAAGGCTATCTCTCCAAGCAGGTTGAATCTAATACTGCTTCCTAACTGCTAGCACCCAGTAGTTTGAAAATGAAAACTAATTCAGATACAGATTATAGTAATACCGATTAGGTTCAGCTTGGGTATTTGCCACCCGTAGAAATATTTGGCAGCGTTAACTGTGCCATTATAGCAGTTATAGTACAGCTTGGATATTTGCCAGTGAGGCAGGATGATATATTTCGCCATGCTAAAAAGTCAATCTGCAAAGGATTATGTATATGAATGTATGGATAACTGTTTTCACAACAACCTCTTCATGAGCAATGATTATCGGTAATGAGCATATGTAAATTGCCAAATAATGAAAAGTCGCAATTGGTAGCAAGATATCCTAGCTGTTCTGAAGTTTTTATCAAAGAAAGCATGAAGCACTGTTTTCTTAGAAAAAATTATTAACGAACTATACGTACACATAAGTCGCCAAATTATGAAAAACCGCCATAGATAGCAAATACGCAAAATGTTTCAAAGGTTTTTTATACAATTAAAAATAGTGTAAAGTTTAAATTTTTATGTTCCAAGGAACTTGAAAGAACCAAACTGAAGCAGAATGACTTTCCCCTGCGCCAGAAGAGGGCGCTTTTGAACTCTAATCCTTTTTTTTTTTTTTGGCCTTTCAGATGCAGCGAAGGCTTCGATGTAAACTGACGTGAAAAAGGGGTTTTCCCTCTCTCATAACAGAATCAAAATGTCTTTTGTTAATGTTGTGTAGTGTAAGATGTGTTTATTTAACCCAGAAATAAATCGTATTCGTCCTTTAGACACTCACTTGATTCACTGAGATAGTAGCAGGAAACAGGAAATCGACAGAAAAGCTACCAGGGCAGGTAGGCTAGATCTTTTTTATGAACTGTATTCCTCTATCTATATCAGAACTGAAATTTGAAAGAAATACAGTATAACAATTGTTTCATTTGGTGCCTTAACCCTCGATTTTTCCTGCTGATTGTTTGTAATTGTTAAAGTGAAAAAAAAAAAAATGACGTCAGAAGCGACGAATAAATTGAAAACACAAAGAGGTGGCTTGAGAACAAGCTTCACGAAACTGACTCCTAAAATCGACGAAGCCTTGGCAAAATTAGATGAGGAATATTTAGAATTTGCTCTCGCTCAGTTGTCAGAAAAGGAAAAACAAATAATTGAGCTCGATAAGTTAATCATAGATGAAATCGAAGACTGTAAACAAATCCCAGCCGAAGTTGAAGCAGCTCAAGAATATAGAGATAAAATCATCATGTATAAAATTAAAATTGAAAAAGTTCTAAAAAAATGCACGAATCAAGAAACAAAAAATGCTAGCGCCGATATTTCAAATACAATTACTAACGACCCATCTCTAAATTCAAATGTTCCAATTAAGATTAAATTACCCAAAATTAACATCGAAAAGTTTGACGGCAATCCTGAGAATTTTCAAGAATTTTGGTCTCAGTTCAAAAACGCGATACACGATAATAAAAATCTCAATAAAATAGACAAATTTACATACTTAAAAAGCTTATTAAAATCAAAAGCTCAAATCGCGATACAGGGATTATCGTTGTCAGACAAAAATTATGATATTGCTGTTAAAATTCTTGAAGACCGATATGGCAAAAGGGAAATTTTGATTAGGTCTCACATAAATAATTTATTAAATTTGTCACCTATTCGTAATGCATCAAATATAAAAGACCTGCGCGAATTGTACGATACATGTGAAATTCAAATACGTAGTTTAGAATCGCTTGGTATTGAGCTAGACAGTTATGGTAATTTACTTTTTCCTATCATAACTAAATTAATTCCTGATAGCTTAATTTTGAACTACAACCGCGAATATAAAAACGAAACAGACTCTTGGAATGTAACGCAATTGTTAGAATATTTGAAAACCGAAATCGAAATTAGAGAACGTACATTTTCGTTTCAGAAGAAGGAGTCTGATTACTTTCAGCATAATTCTAAAAATAGAAATGAAAGGGATTTAACTAGATTGGGACAAAATAATTTTTCGAAACCAAAATACGCCAAGAATCCGAGTGCTGCTGCTTTTAATGTAGTTAGTAATGAAAATAAGTGTATATTCTGTAGCGATGATCGTCATGAAAGTAATGAATGTAAATTAAGTATTTCTGATAAAAAAACAAAGTCTATTACGTCAAGGAAGGTGCTTTAATTGTTTACAAAAATTTCACGTTGTAAATCGATGTTTTAAGAAACCCGCATGTAATTTCTGTTTCCAAAAACATAATCAAAATATTTGCGAAAAACGTTTGGAACCAAAAGTAGAAGTTCCCCAGAGTGAAACGATCGTGTCCTCCGTTACGGGAGATAGAAATTCGAACACAGATATTTTACTTCAAACTGCAACAGTATTTGTAGAAAATAAGGTTAAACCAGCCGAAATACGGTTATTATTAGATTTGGGGAGTCAAAGATCATTTATTGAATCGGAACTCGTTAATGAATTAAAATTAAAAATAATAGGAAAAGAAACTATAAAAATATACCCCTTTGGTTCGAAAGAACCCCAGAAAGAAATTATAAATCGCGTTCTAGTAAATTTGAGAAACGTTCGTGATCCCACGAAAAAGATACAATTAGAAGCTTTAGCTACTGACAAGATAAGCAGTGCAGTAATTTATCGGCCAGAGCGAGAAATAAAAGAACATTGTGGCATAAACAAATTTTCACTGGCAGATGAATCATCGGATCAGCTGTTTCGAAGTGGAAATGAGCATTCCCAACTCCTTGATTTCCCCCCAGTCAGAATTCTGATAGGCGCCGAACATTATTGGAGTATCGTCTCCGGTGAAATACGCAGGATACCGAATTCTTCTGTTGTTGCAATGGATAGTCTTTTCGGATGGGTTTTGAGCGGTTCTTGTGATTTAGAAAATAAAATTGACACTGAGAGGAGTGCGAAAATGATGAAGGTAGTTGTAGATTCTTCGCGAGAAGAAAATTCCGATCTGATTTTACAAAATTTTTGGAAATTGGATATAATGGGCATTGAAAACGAAAAAAGGGATTTATCCAATAATGACGGAGAAGTTGTCTTAAAGGATTTTGAGAAAAATATAAAATTTCAGAACAACAGATACAAGGTTAAACTACCGTGGAATGAGAATGCGGATAAATTAGAAAATAATTATGAAATCGCAAAATGTCGCTTAGGAAAACTGGTTAAGAGATTTGATAGAGATAAGGAATTTTACCAGCGGTATAGGGATGTATTATCGAAACAGATTTGCGAGGGTATAATCGAACCTGTAGAATTTAAAGAAAAGGAGAAAAGGAATATCGATAGAGAATATTATATGCCTCATCAGGCCGTTATTCGTGATGATAAAATTACAACGAAGCTAA
Organism: Cheiracanthium punctorium; assembly: GCA_038373885.1. Lineage (NCBI taxonomy): Eukaryota > Metazoa > Arthropoda > Arachnida > Araneae > Cheiracanthiidae > Cheiracanthium > Cheiracanthium punctorium. Next base: position 22,821 of record JAWZYV010016874.1, on the reverse strand, counting down.
GAGTAGTTTTTGACGCCTCATCACACTCGCAAAATAAATTATCGTTAAATGATTGTTTACATTCCGGACCGAATTTGAATCCTGACTCACTAAAATTACTTATAGATTTTAGAAACAAACCAATCGCGTTAACTGCCGATATAGAGCAAGCGTTCTTACAGATATTGTTAGATGAAAATGATAGAGATGCGGTTAGGTTTTTATGGCTTGAGAATGATTATGAAAGGAATGCGAGTTTGAAAACTACCATTTTTAGAATGACTCGTGTTTTATTTGGAGCTACTCCAAGTCCTTTTTTATTGGCTGCAACTCTCAAACATCACATAAGAAAGTACGAACATAAATATCCGTTAGCATATCGTATTTTAAATTCCCAATTATACGTTGACGATTTAATTTCTGGATTAGAAAATGAAAATCAGTGTTTTGAAATTTACCGACAAATAAAAGAAATTTTACACGAAGGTGGATTTAATATGCGTAAATGGAAAACCAATTCGGAATGTCTTCAGATAAAGCTAGATCAGGCTGAAAACTGTAACGAATCTTTGAGGGAAACTTCGAAAGTTTTAGGTTACCTCTGGAATTCAGACGATGATACGTTAAAATTAGCATGTGAATTTCTTAAATTTAATCAAAAATTTAATCCGTTAACTAAACGATTACTTTTGAAAATTGCCTCAAAATTATACGACGCCATTTTCTTTATCACTCCCTTTACGCTGAGACCAAAAATTCTTCTTCAGGATATTTGGGATCAAAAATTTAAATGGGATGATCCTCTACCATTTGATATAAGGAAAGAATGGAACAAATGGTGTGATGAATTAGAAGATTTAAAGGAATTTGAAATACCCAGATTTTACCTCAAGGACGCTAACGAAAATGAAGATTTTGAATATCATTGTTTCTTCGACTCGAGCAAGCGAGCCTACGGTGCAGTCCTGTATATTCGATGTACAGATTATAACGGACAGTTTCGGACATCGTTAATTTGCTCCAAATCCAGAGTTGCACCACTTCAAAATTACTCTTCCGAGACTTGAATTGCTATCAGCTGTAGTTGGAAGTCGACTATATGAATACGTAAGAAACAGCCTTTCAAATATAACAAATGCACGAATTAGATTCTGGACAGATTCGATGATTGTGCTTCATTGGATTCGTGAAAATTCTAAGAAACTGAAAACGTTTGTCCAAAATCGTGTGAGTGAGATTCGTTCAAGGACTGATGCTTCATTTTGGTCGCACTGCCCTGGAGATCAAAATCCAGCTGATGTGCTGACTCGAGGCGAATCTTTACGAAATCTGCTTAATAAAGAACTGTGGTGGAAAGGACCAAAGTGGTTGAGAGAAAGTGAAGATTATTGGCCAAAAGAAAGCCAAGAAATTGCGGACATTGGAAATTGTGACGAAGTGAATGAGTCAACCGTTTGCACTATAAATGTCGAGACCGAAAAAATTGTTGACATTGAAAAATTTGGGCACTTAACGAAACTCTTACGCACCACTGCCTGGGTAAAAAGATTTATCTTTAACCTTAAGAATAAAGAAAACAGAAGATCTGGAACTCTTAGTAGCGAAGAGTTACAGTCAGCAGAAGAATACTGGATAAGAAAAACTCAAGAAGAAAACTTCGGGGAAGAATTGGAAGCACTAAGGTGCGGGCGTGAAATATCTCCAAATTCCAAATTGAAAATTTTTTCCGTTGGGTTAGATGAAAACAATATTATTCGCCTTCGAAGCCGACTTCAGAATGCTGACATTACTCATAACGAAGCGTACCCGATGTTGTTACCCGACAGAAGTCACCTTACCAATCTCGTGATTCGCCGCAGCCATTTGCGGTTAGGGCATGCAGGAATTGCGGACACCTTAACAGACGTTAGAGAAAAATTTTGGATCCTAAAAGGACGACAGCGAATCAAGAGCATTGTGTTCAACTGCAATCTTTGCAAAAAATTTCGAGTTAAGCCCTTTACCCAAGACGAAGCTCCTCTTCCCCCAGATCGTATTAAGCAGACTCATCCATTTGAAGTAACGGGTATCGATTATGCTGGTCCCCTTTACGTAAAAAGTACAGACGGAACAAAAAAAGCTTACATTCTGCATTTTACGTGCGCCGTCACCAGAGCTGTCCATCTTGAGCTCACCGAAGATCTGACAACCAAAACATTCTTACTCGCGTTTAGAAAATTTGTATCCAGAAGAGGACTATGCAGAAAAGTATACTCGGACAACGCGAGTACATTCAAAAGAGCTAAAACCGAAATAAATTTGTTGTGGAAACTTTTGAAGGAAGAAAAAATCCAGAACTACTTTGCAAATAAAAACGTCGAGTGGAATTTTATCGTAGCGAGAGCAGCATGGTGGGGAGGATTTTGGGAAAGACTTATAAGATCCACAAAAAATTGCCTAAGAAGAATACTAGGAAAATCATCTTTGACGTTTCCAGAACTAGAGACTATAGTCATAGAAGTTGAGGCTATTATAAATTCCAGACCTTTGACATTTGTCTACAGTGAGTTCGAGGAACCTGAGCCACTTACTCCTGGACACTTCCTCATAGGTAGAAGACTTGTTGCTCTTCCTTCACACTCATCGGTAGCGCCAACCTCCACCAAGTCTGATCTAAAGCATAGGTGGAAACATAAAAGAGCCATTTTGGAAAGAATATGGAGAAAATGGCAATCATCGTATTTGTTAGAACTGAGATCTGCCCACTAGTCAATGCGGTCCAAATCAAATGTTGAACCGACGAAAAATTCGACTGTCTTAGTGTATGACGAAAAGCTTCCTCGACTTATGTGGAAGATGGGTATAGTCATCAGTGTTCATCCCGGACGTGATGGAAAGACTCGTGCATGCACTATCAAACTTCCCAATGGAACTATACTGAAACGACCAATTCAACTTTTGTATCCTGTTGAACTTAATGTAGATGGAAAAGGACCTAGTGACTGTTTGTCCAAAGGTCATTTGGGGCCGGAGGATGAAGCAGAATGACTTTCCCCTGCGCCAGAAGAGGGCGCTTTTGAACTCTAATCCTTTTTTTTTTTTTTTTTTTTTTTTTTTGGCCTTTCAGATGCAGCGAAGGCTTCGATGTAAACTGACGTGAAAAAGGGGTTTTCCCCCTCTGATAACAGAATCTAAATGTCTTTTGTTAATGTTGTGTAGTGTAAGATGTGTTTATTTAACCCAGAAATAAATCGTATTCGTCCTTTAGACACTCACTTGATTCACAGAGATAGTAGCAGGAAACAGGAAATCGACAGAAAAGCTACCAGGGCAGGTAGGCTAGATCTTTTTTATGAACTGTATTCCTTTATCTATATCACAATTAAAACATTGAAAGAAATACAGTATAACAATTGTTTCATGCCTTGCCCAAAAAAATCCGTTTAGAAGGGAGTGGGAGACAGCACGAGTAGAAGGGGGTGCTTACATTTTAGTATTTCTCACTTCCCTTCGTTACTGCCGCAAAAGTGAGCTGAATGTAAACGAGGCATCATACTTTAAATGTTTCATTATAATTTCTATGGAAGTAGGAATTTTAGACACTGTAAACCCCGTTATTATGAAACATATTCAAATTTCAGGTTGAAAAAGAAGATAGCACCAAAGAAGTTTTGTATTGCACAATCGATGTTTGACAGTAATTCCCTTTTATTCCTAGATTTAAGATTGGATAATAGATAGAAGATTCCTATCTCCAGACAATAAAAAGGGAAATCTCAGTGCCAGATGTAAAAAAATTGCAAGCAATTTATTCATAAAAATTTCTCTTGATAAAAAAATACATAAATTGAATAAATATTTTTAAATACTTTAATTTTATACCTTATCAATGGAAAATATATTTTTAAAAAATCTGTTAATTCAGGAAAAAAAAGTATAATTTTTTAAAAAATTTTAATTGAAGTATATGTAATTAAGGTAAATATAAAAAAAATTATAAGTAAAGTATTTGAAAATATTTGGTAAATATACACATTTTTACAGTGCTAAATAATTTTTATGAATGAAATTCATGCAATTTTTTGCATCTGACACAGATTTCCCCCCTATTTTCCAAATCATGGTTCAACTTACTACACAAGCATGGTTCTATTATTTCTCAAATTATGGTTCAACCTATCTACCAAATCATGGTTCATCCTTTTTACCAAATCATGGTTCAACCTTTTTACCAAATCATGGTTCAAACTTTTTACCAAATAATGGTTCAACCTTTTTACCAAATCATGGTTCAAACTTTTTACCAAATCATGGTTCAACCTTTTACCTAATCATGGTCTTGGAGAAAGTACCAAGAAATGGAATAATGTTTCTCCTTGGGAAGGATGCAGCTAATTCAGCACCATATAATGGTGAAACGTTGAACCACTTGTTTTAACAGTGTACAAAAAGCCATTTCTGGATCTGATATCTGGCAGTAACGTTTCAATAAAACAATTTAGTAATGAGAAAGTAATTCATTAATATTATTTTATAAATTAAAGAATTATTTAGTAAAATATAAAATTAAAATAAATATTTTTTACATAAAAATCATTAAGAACTTGAAAAAAAGCCAATATAAACATTCACTTGAGGTGTGGAACCTCAAGTTGTCAACATTTTATGCTGAAATTTGGAGACAATTGGTTTCAGCTAGTTTGGCACCATATAATGACTCAGGCAATGTGAATTTCGAAAAAAAGTTTTTTCGATCCACCCTAATGTATACAGATCGCCTGTTATATTTTTCCAGAGTGCCTGAAGGTGCACTTCTTCGATTAATTTGTCGTTCTGCAACACGTGGCATGCTTATATCAGGACCGGACTGGCCAGGTCGGCTGGTCGGCGATCGCCGCCCCCCCCCCAATTGGATATACTACTTTATAATTAGAGTAATTTGATATGTATATATATATATATATATATATCTTGGGATTTCACTTTACGTACGTAAGCTATTATATATTATATCATATAAAATTAAACATCCTCTCAAAATTCAAAATTTCCATTAGCTGGCTTCAAAATTCTTTAGGGTGCGTAGTAACTTTCGAATTAAACACAGGATTTGTATCAGGATCTAAATTAAATTAAAACGCAAGTAATATATCTCCCCTCTTCTCACGGTCATCTGGCACCACCCCTCGCAAGAATTTCCTAGGGCTAGGAGACCCGGGCATTTTAATAACCAAATGCACCTCTTTTAGAAAATGCACCTCTTTTGGAACATGCGATTACTTTATAGAACACGTGATCTGAATTTATATATTTTGAAACGCAGCTCAGAGAGGTGCTTTTTCGTGACTTCAGTCACCATGTGAATTTGTGTGAAAACTAAATAAAAGTATGTCTTCGTAATCCCGGAGTGATTCATTCCATGCGCCTACAGCTTCAGCCCGAGTACACCTTTCCGCTTTAGCGTCGATCCGGCTATCAAGTTCCAGCAGCGGGCAGCCGGTCTTTTCGACGATGTCCAGGTCCGAGTTCAAAGCCCGTGTTCTCACAGAGTCGCCTCGCATCCCTTGCTCTGCCCAACTCTGTTATGTTTCATAAATACGAAGGCTGTTTTTTAAGTAAGGTCCGTTTTTATAAAAAAAAATAATGACAATTTTTGTTAAAAAAAAAACTTTATTTTAGGAATTTACATACTTTTGCCTATATTTCTACATAGTTTCCTAGTTTATTAATGCACTTGTTATACCTTAGAACTAAGTTTTGAAAAGCTTCTTAAAGGAAGTCTGCCGCCGGCTCGGACAGCGAAAAGCTCACGGCCGCTTCCCACCAAGATGGTGTTTGAGGTATCGGAAAAGGTGGAAATCGCTGAGAGCAAGACGGGGCTGAGTGGTACATGGTCCAAAACTACCCAGCCAAAAGATTCGATTAAGTCCCGAGTCGTTCGAGAATTGTGAGGCCTTGCGATGTCGTGGAGGAGCAAAATTCCTTTTGACAGCCCTCACCATCATAGTTGTCCAAGCCGGCGGCAGACTTCTTTGAAGAGGGTTGGCAACAATGTAAAAAAATAGGCAAATGTATGTACAATCCTACAATAAAGGTTTTTTTTTAAATATTGTCATTATTTTTAAAAAAACGGACCTTACTTAAAAAACAACCCTCGTATATAGCAGGGCAATTAGATTATTTATTTCCCAGTAATCTTACGTCTTTAAACAGTAGCGCAGCGGAGGAACCCATGAACCGCGAGGCTGGAGGGCCCCCTAAGGAGCCAGTCTGGGCCTGGCTTATAGAGAATATCAAATTCTTCACACAATTGACTGGCTGAAGTGAATATGGCTGGAAAATCATTTACTACGTTAAGGCGCTTTTCTTCATTGTATCTGAATCTTTTGCATATCCCACTGCATCAGACAGATTAATCTTGGCGTTTCGCAATTATTTGCTCAACGGCCGACTGTTAAGTAAATACTTCTTGCAGGGTAGACAATGTAATCATTAAGATGAAAGTTTTGACGCTGCTTTCGTATTTGACCAGACAATCGAGATTTTCTGCAAAGCACGGAGAATTGGTTCTATCAATTCAAAAAACGTGCACACACTGTTGTGCCTTTTAATCCATCTATTGGCATACAGCTGTTTTGAGTGTTGCAGTTTTGGTAGATGATCCAGTTTGCTGATTTGCTTTAGGGATTCAATTTGATGTTTTGAAAAAAACACAAATTTTCTCAGTCAATTTTTTTAATTACCTTCGTTGTAAACACAGGGAGTAGATTCTTTTGCCTCGTGATTTTTTGATCTCAAAAAAAAAAAAAAAAAGAAATCAAAGAAAAGAAGACAAAAGTTTGTCCTGGGAGGGGTTTTAACCCTAAAAACCCCTCCCTTGATTGCGCGCCTGCACGATCGTCGTCGGATTATTAGCTAATCATGTTGCATAATATTATATGCTTTAAATAGATGTCTGTCTCTAAACTGCCACTGACCGCATTGAATTGAAATTATTTTGAGTGATTCTGTAGAAAAACTATTAACTATACAGACACTATTTTCGATGGAAAGCTTCATCTTGTAATCCTTAATAACATATATTAATTTTGTTTCATTTCAAATAGCAGAATATCTGTAGTGAAAGAAGTTCGACGCACATATAGCTCTCCTCGTATGTCAGGGAAGCGTTTCCTAACACTCGTAACAAGAGTGACTTTACGCTTCGAATAAGTCGTTCCCACCAACCACCCCACCAGTCTGCAGTTGGGGGAATGAACTTCGATTTCAAGGGTTTAATACCGGCAGTAGAAAGTTCAATTGTTTGCCAATCTAAGCGTTTTAGCGCATTGGCTGCTCCCGTAAAATTGGTGCCATTGTCAGTGTAAATCGTAGACGGTCGTCCACGTCTGGCGATAAATCTTCCTAGCGCTTGCACAAAGGTATCCGTACTTAGAGACCTTACAAGCTCCAGATGTACTGCCCTGTAGACGGCACATGTGAATAAAATAATCCATGCCTTAGATCTATCTCTTAAGAAAAGAGGTCCGCATAAATCAATACCAACGATCTCAAATGTAGCTGCATCACGAACTCGGTCCACAAGCAAATGGATCGGTGGTGTATTGAATGATTTTGAGTTGAATCTCTTGCAGACAGTACATTTGGTTATGACACTTCTAATTACTCGTCTAGATGCGATGACGAAATAATTTTCTCTCAATTTTGCCGAGAGAATGTTCATTCCAGCGTGGCATTTTTTTTCATGCAATTCTTCGATCAAGCATGTGACTAAATGAATTTTGGAGGGAAGCAAAATGGGATAACGAAAGGCATATTCGTCTCCTCGTTCTATAATTTTCGTCTTTACTCTTACCAAACCTTCATGATCTTTAACAATCATCAAGCCTTTACAGCTGTTTTCAATCTGCCCAAAGTGATTAAGCTGCACATTCTTCCAAAGATACTCTTCCGCACTTTCGGTTTCCGAGACTGATAAGTTATTTTCTGTGGAAATCGATCGCCTACGAGCATTATTAATAAATCTTCTCATCCAGCCTAAGATTCTCACAATTTTGGAGAAGTTAGAAAAGTTAGAGTACCAGTTAGTGGGTTCCACGTCTATCGCGAGACTGGTGAAACTCGTCTTTTTCTTGAGCTCTTCTCTTATGGCTTCCTCGTCTGGTTGAGTCTTTGACGTAGGCCAGTGTGTAAAGTCTCTATACAGCCATTCTGGCCCCTCCCACCACCTTGAAGCTAACAATTGATTTGGATTACATCCTCGTGACGGGAGATCCGCAGCATTACACTCTCCAGGGACAAAAACCATCGGTGTGGATCTGTCTGATAGCATATTTCCTTAACTCTGTTTCCCACATAGGTTCCCCATTCGTTATTTCGTTGTATCCAAGCAAGAGCCGTTGTGGAATCTGTCCAGTGGTACATTGGGATATCAGACAGACCAAGTGCTTCTGAGATGGCTGTCGAAAGTCGCGCTCCTATTACACAAGCCAATAACTCCAGCCTTAGTATAGTTACCTTAATGGTGACAATCGACTCTTTGCTCCAAGCAATTGCACAGTAACATTCTTTTCTTCACAACGCAGGTAAGTCACCGCAGCGTACGTGTTTACTTGAATCGAAAAATGTATGCAACGTCCAGTTATCTCGAGTGCCAAATCCTATTCTTCTCGGCAATTTTACCCTGTGCAGTAGATCAACTTCACCATACCACTTTAAGAATATTTGAGCTATACTGTCTGGGAGCGGAGCATCCCACTCTGATTTCAGCGTCCAAGCCTCTTGTATCAATAATTTAGCCTGTACTAATGCTGGGGTAAGATATCCTATAGGGTCGAAAATACCTTGCGTAACAGACAAGATTTCTCGTTTAGATGGCAGAGAATTCTTTAACTCTATTTTGGGTTTAATACTCAAACTGTCATCTTCTTTCTTCCACACTAGACCTAGTACAGATACTGAATTATTACTTTCACCCTATCTAAACTTCCGCGCGGACTCGCGAGCTGATCTCGTTCCTCGGACCAAATTCCCACATCCTCAGATCCATCTTTGCTTTTGCCATAATCTCGGTAGCATTAACAACGAAATCTTCTAGCTCAGCTTCATTTTCAACAGATGAAAAGCAGTTATCCACATAAAACGACTTGGACAATTTTCCTGCCACTTTCTTCCACTTTTCTGGAACTGTGGACAAATGATAGCGAATAACTGCTCCCAACAAAAATGGACTGCAAGTAGCTCCAAATAGTACTCTATTGTGTTGATATTCTTCAATATGATTTTCATCTTTCACCCACAGAAACCCTAGGTAGTCCCGGTCTTCAGGCTTAACCTCTATCTGCAGAAAGGCTCGTCTTATGTCAAAAACAACTCCTATAGAATTTTCCCTGAATCTCAACAGAATGACTGGCATCTGTTCAATTAGTTGTTGTTGTTGTTGTTGTGCGTGTGATTATGGCAACGCTACACTAGGGCGATCTGCCAAGGGGGGGGTGCCTTGGTAGGAGGATTTTCTAAGGGGTTCTAACGCGTATTCACGTTACATCTGGAGAAAACCTACCAAAACTCCAGACCGTTAGATCGACAGCCGCGCGATGGGACCCGAACCCGGGACCTTCACACTTCGGCCATCTACCATTTTCAGTGGAATAACCACTGTACCATGGTGAGGCTCTGTTCAATTAGATTAGGACTCTTCAAAAGGCAGTCGTTGAGAGACGGATTTCGTTCTGTCTGACATGACGCATCAAAAGCCGGTCTAATCTTTGTCGTAAGACTATCTTCTTTGATTACCGGGTGATGAGGCAGGAAATGTCCCAATATTTCTCTTCTTTCTTTTGGTACTTCTTCTATTACGCCCTCTTCTGACCATTCCGTAAACACTCTATTGTAATCATGCATCTTCTTTAAAGTCTTCAGTTTCGTACTAAACAACCTCCTCTCGGCAATATGACGATTAGAAGGAATATTTGGTCTATTGCTACCAATCCAGGCTCACTCTATAATAGGGTGGATCGAAAAAAAAAAAAAAATTTCGAAATCTTTATCTCCTGATAAGTGTTAAAAGTTGTAAATTGATATAAATAAGACATTTGTAAAATTTGAATGTTCTTCGACAACGTCTTGGGGTTGCGCATCAAGCTTGAAATTTAGAAGTTTTTGAAAAAATATGACTTTTTCAAAAAATCGACCAAAAAAATTCTTTCCCGAATTATTAAGCTCCCGAGGTTTTAGAAGTTGTATTTCGTTATGAATAAGACGTATGCAAAATCTGAAGGTGCTGTGACAATTTCTAGGAATTGCACGTCGAGCTTGAAATCTATAAATATCTGAAAAATTTGGGGTTTTTTGACAAAAATATGTAGAAAGCAAAAATTATATTTTTAATGAATTAGTCCCTTTGAAAAATAGTCAGTAACGTTCGCAGCTCTTCTCTAGTACAACCACAATCCTAACTACATTACCTAGGACCCACCTCGTTGATTTGCCTGCGATCCTAGTTCTGCCCGGGCCAGCATCCAATTATTGGAGCATGCGTTTTAATGAATAATGTAAAGCCTAACTTCAAATCAAACTGTGGCCTTTTTATCAAGTGTAATAATCTAGATCGTAGGAAACCATCATCTGATAGATGGATAGACAGCAAATTTCAGAGTGGCTGTTTGCTATGGTGTGAAGTTGGCAAATACAGCATTGCAGAGATTTAGTTAGATTAGAGAACTGCGTTTCTAGATTTCGGATGGCGCCTTTGTTATTTCCAGAATTCGATGATTCGCCACCACCGCCAGTGCATGTGAGGGTGCCAAGATCAATAGATTTCATGCCAAACTCTCCCAAATTTCCAGTGAAATTCTTAAAATCAGATCGCGACATATGGCCAAAGTATGTTGAACCAGGTTCGATTATCAGCGAGATATTTTCTTTGTGACAAACACTTGGGTGTAATTTGCAGTCAACAAATTTTTCTATGTATCCGGTTTTGTTCTCCCTCCTATCAAAACACAATCCAAAGAACATTTTAAAGCCTTCTTCTGTTTCTTACACTGCGAGTTATCTTAGCCTTCCTTTAACTTTATATGGTTTGAGAATCAGTTGAGCAGGTTTCTCCCCATCTACATTCCTTCCGCTTTCTAGATTGGGAAATTAAGTTGATACCAGAGTTTCTGCTGCCCAGTCCGTAACAACTTTGTGTAACAGACTTGTGAAAGCACTGAGATTTTTCTAACTTGGTCGTTTGTGAACGCATTTCCCAAAGTGGCGGTAGATAGGCATTCAGCGTTTTCTTCAGTCTTTCGTACTTCTCTTTCGTTATTTTCACTTTCCAAATCAATGACTCAAGTTGAAACATACACTGGATATTAGAAATTTCACCTCTTTCTCCAACAATCTCGAAATTTCTCTTTCCAACCTTTCAACTTTTCTCTTATTCGCCATAAACTTCTCTACTTTACAATTCCATCAATTGTCACATATCTAGCTCCAGGCCCGTAGCCAGGGGGGCGCTGAAGGGTGCTCAGCGCCCCCTGGAAAAATTTGAGCGCCCTCTAGACGCCTCACAACTTTCCATTGTATTTTTTATCCAAGGAATGGAATATTTTTCTTTTTTTTTCTGATTAAAAAATCTGTCTAGACAATCTTTAATAATCCTTTATTATAAAGTTAAAGGAATCCATAAAGCAATGTCCTCACGCCCAACCTTTAAAATGAATAGGAGGGTACGTAAAGGTGTCCCTGTGTCTGGGATAGGGATAGGGATAGCGATGTCACTTCGCGGAAATTTGTTGCAGACCGCAGAAAAGAAATAGACCGCTGGGAGAAGGAGATTCAGGTCCCCACCTGCCTCCCTATACATGAGCGTTAGCGCCCACAGCACTTGACAGAAGTGTGTTATGGTGTACCCGGGCAAGGGCCCCTCTGCACCAGTGTAAGTACAAGCACAGATGTTAAATCGTGGAAAGTATTGTCTTATAGTAAGACGATTTAGTAATGTGAGTGGGAAAAGAGAGAGAGGGGAGAAAGAAAAAAGAGGAAACAACACAAAAAAATCCAATTAAAAAAAAATCCAGTTTCTTGCTGTTAAAGAACTGCCATTTCAAGGTACGTTTGACAGTGAAAAAAATGTCTCGAGATAGTGGACTGTTCAAAAGTTTATTTGAATTCATTAATAAAAAAAAAAAAAAAGATGAAAAACTTTCAGAAATAGCTAAAAACATACCCGCTAACGCAACATATTTGTCTCCAGATATGCAGAGTGACATAATGGACGCATTGGCTGATAGGGTGAAAAACGATGTTGTAAAGTACATACTTGAAGCAGATGTGCCCTTTTTTACAATCTTAGTACATGGTACGCGCGACAAGAATAACCGACAAACCATAGCAATGGGTGCACGTTTTTTAAAAGATGGAAAAGCTTTTGGTACACTTGCAATAGAAACTTCTACAGAACATGATGCGAAATCATTAAGTAATTTAATTTTGTTAACTATTAAAGACCTCGGACTAGATAGTGGTAACATACTTAGCCAGTGTTACGACGGAGCAGCAGTGATGAGCGGGAGAAAAAGACGGTGTTCAAGCATTTCTAAAACACCATTTAAATAAAGATATCCCTTACTTTGCTTGCTTTAATTACAGATTACACTTAGTTGTAATAAAATGCATGAGTGAAGTCACTGAAATTAAGCATTTTTTTTTAGCAGTGTTCCGCCATCAAAACTATAGGATGATCGACCACTAGCACGCTTATTAGAACAAAGACGGAGTAGTCATTAGGAAACTACTAAAATTATTCTTAAAAATTATGAACAAATTATACAAGCATTAGAAAAAGTAAAAGTAAAAACAAAGAAATAAGTGGAGATTACAAAGTAGAGGGATTTGAATGGCTGCATGCCGTAAAATCTATCGAATTTAGGTTTTGCTTAATTTTAATGTCGAAAATACTAGAAATTTTACTCCCAACCGACAAAATATTACAAGCTCGTGAAATGATAATTCGTTAAAGATAATTCATGAGGTCATTTCAAGTTTGGAAAAATTCAGGGAAACGAATTCCATTGAAATGCTTTTGAAAGAGTCAAAATTATGTAGGAATGATGAAGAAGAATTCTCTACTCCCAAACGAAGGCTATTCGAAAACGAGAGATTACCTTATTACAGACTAAATTGGAGAAAAATTACATTTTGATAAAGATGAAACATGTAAAATGAAAATATGTTCTGTAATTGATCTTTTATTCGCAGAGCTTCGAAGTAGATTTTCTGATACCAGTTAACTTTTAAACGAAATTTCAAAGGTAGAAGAATTTGATTTTCATCGAGACGACCTTAAATATTTAAAAACATTAGGGATTAAAATCCCCTCACCCGAAGAAATAATCGTAGTCAAAAACTTCTTTAAAAACAACGAAGTGCTGACTACGGATAAGTCTGCTGAAATATGCAAACAAAAAGTTACTTTTTCGGACTCACACAAATTACTTGCCTCGGTGAGAACTTTTGGAGTAGTACAGCATTGTGTGAGTCAACATTTTCTGCACTTACAAGACTGAATAGACCACAAAGACAATCTATGTGCCACAATAGACTTTCAAATTTAAAACATTTAGTATTTGAAAAGCAGCGCACAAAAAATATAGATTTGAATACATTTTTGAAACATTTCAACGAAAAGAAGCGCAGGCGTTTGCAACAGTACTAAAAGTGTTTAACTTCTGTTAATAATAATTTATATTTGTAATAATTATAGCTACGTCGTAAATTTTAAATCTTGGAGTCTTTTGTATATTTTTCGTTATATGATCCTTCTTCTTATTATTATTTATTTATTTATTTATTTATTTATTTTTTGGTGGAGGGGGGAGGGAAATAATTTTTTTTTTCAAATTTTCTCTAAGAATTAATTTGATCAAAAGTAATATAGAATTTTTAAAATTAATCAAGATACTTAGATCTGTTATTCATGGAAATCATCAACTATATTATATTTTTTAGTGAAATTATAAGTAGATTTAAATGTTAAGGATGCTATGTTTTTAATTGGAATTTGTTTTCGGATTTGTAAATTTTTCTGCTGTTATGTGATAAATTTTGCAGTGACTATGACCAGCGATTTTTATACGGCAGTTTAATTTGATGGTATCATTATTGTATTACTGTAAAATATGTACGATTAAGTTTATAAACAAAAAGGGGAAATATGCTACATTCTGTTTTAAGAAAAGGATAAAAGTGTTCAAGTGTAAATATTCTCTTTTCCAAATGTTACAAGTGCACTTAAATGCTGTTCTGTGATTTTTAAACACTTAATTTCCTGAATTATGGATAAGCATGTCTAGTAAGTATTCTAAAATTTGATTTTAAGGGACAGTTTTAATTTCTTTTTCTACATGTAATGCTATGCTACATTCTGAAACGATCTGCTATCTACTATTTAAAATAATCAAGATTTTTAATGATGTGTGTTTCCTATTAAAGAATTAGGAAATTTTAAAGATACGTATACTATAACTGATGTTCTTTGTATATACCAGAAATGTATATACCAGATCTATAATTATATATGTGTACAGCGAGAACTATATATGTGTATAGTTATTTTGATTTAATGAAAAATAAATAGTATATATGTATTAAGTTTAAAAGTATTGAGATAATTATACATATATCGAATTTTTTTTAATTTAATTGCAAGTCTTCTTTTTTTTTTTTTTTTTTTTTTTTTAGAACTGGGAGCTTTAAATGTTTAAAAGTTCTTAAATTATTAATTTTCATTTATCAATATTCCCGATAAAAAATAAATATTTTTTCAAAATAAAATTATAAATACAATTATAATATAATTTATCAAGTTTTTAAATATAATAGAATTTATTTTTAATTAATAACACTGTATATAATGTAGTAAATTGATAACATTTTTTGAGTGATTGTACCTGAATTTATAAATTTTAATCATTCAAAAATTAATTCATTCGGCTTTCATCCAGTATCCCGAAAATAATTTTAAGTTATTAAATAAAGTAGTTCTGATGTTTCCTTTCTTCATGTCTAGTCTGACGTTTTATTTAAAAATAAATGTTTACCCACAGATTCTAAAATCTATAGTTTTGTGCTTTAAAAAAAATTGCTCCCTGCCTATTTAGCCCTGTAATTATGACGTTTAATAAGTTACCTGAATCACTGATATTGATCACATTTTAGTAATCATGTATATGTATAATAATATTTGCACTGTATTGTTTGTATTTGACGAAGTAGTATTTTTTCACAGTAAAACACATTGTAGTGTTTTACTGTGAGAAAATTACTATAAGGTATCATATAAAAAAATTATGTTGTAAGATGTTAAAAAAATTCAAAATTCGATTTATTCAACAAATAATGGACAGTTTTTAAAACATTTAAAGTTTTAGACGAGACAAGAAAGATATTTCTACTCGATTATATATATATGTAAAGTTTTCATTTATCTATTGAGATGTTTCTTCTCTTGGAGAATTGGCTTTTTAACGCCTTTTTTTTTTTTAAACACGCATTTACAAAATTTTGAAGATTGACATATTTTATTATTATTCCAGCATATGTAATTTTTACTTAAATAAAAATAAATAAAATGGCTATGTGTCCTTTTGAAATACTCCACCCAGATTTCTAACTTCGATTTTTGATTAACAAGAATTGTAAAAAAAGTTTGACCCAAGACAATTCACTTGTTTCGAGGCTAACTTGATTAGCCAGTGTAACCTTGATTATTCATAGAAGGATATAACAGATGGTATTCTGTTTTTGTTTTATTTTTTCAACTATATACACACACATATTATACATACACATACACACACATATACATACGATTAAAACAGCAATATATTAACAATCAATATATATAATAGAAAAAGGTTGGTACAATGCAAAATGGCATTATTCATTAATTTTGCATGTTCATTTAAATGGAGTATAAATCAGTCCAGTTCTTATTCCTGCTGTTTGTTTTGTAAATTAAATATGTGTGTGTTTGTGTGTGTGTGTGTATGGGGGGGGGGGGGGGTTACGTGTGTATGGGCACCCTCAGCAGAAGTTTAAGCGCCCTTAGTACTTTTCGTCTAGCTACGGCCCTGTCTAGCTCCCCTCTGGTCTGCTAATGACTCCCGTTCTTTGTGAAGTATGTGAGACTCTGAGCCACACCTGCTCCGGGAAAAGTCAGTACATTTGCAAGCAAGTGCGATATTCAATAGCTCAGTAAGGGGAAGTGTTTCCCACTTTCTTCATAAAACATTCCTTGTCCGTCTCTAACGTACGATTCCTTTAGCTTCTGAACTTGCTCATGACCTTTCCTAATTATCTCTTGAATTCCTTGGATTGACACAGTAGGGATAATGGCCTTGATCCAAACTTCCTGTATTTTGATCGCCGCAACTAAGGTTATTTCTTCTTCCGGTGGATCCTGACCTTTATTCAGAAATTTTTCTTCTTAAGTACAAAATAGTAATATAGAAGTACGAGTATGTCTTCTAGGTTTGGTAACTTGGTACAAGGTAATTCTTGTAGCAAGAATTTGCTGTTCTATGAACACCGATTTTGTTCCATGTCCTGTTGCAGACAGTTTCACTCTATTCAGAATCGTAGCAGTGCAAAGCAACCACCTTTTAGCTTTTTTGAGAGTAAACTGGGAGCACCATCTATCTGAAACGTTAAACTACCTGTTTCAACGAAATATCTCGTGCCTGATTTAACCAAACTCATGTGCATCGCAATCACTCGGCAGGCAAACCGACGCTAGTCGTCTGGAGCACAGCTTGCGTACTGCGCCCAAAACAAAACGACAGCATAACGTGTGCATTGTATAAAACTATTCGTAAAGCCATTTTTTGTGATTTACTGAGCTTCTCTGAACATTTTTTAACATATAAAAGGACTAAATTATTTTTAACAAATAAAGTTTGCTTTCTATATAATTTTTTCAAAAAACACATAATTTTCAGATATTTATAGATTTCAAGCTCGATGTGCAATCCCTAGAAACTGTTGTAGCCCCTACAGATTTTGCATACGTATTTTTCATAACAATATACAACTCCTAAAGCCTCGGGAGCCTAATAATTCGGAAAAGTTTTTTTTTGGTCGATTTTTTAAAAAAGTCACATTTTTCAAAAATTTCTAAATTTCAAGTTCGATGCGCAACCCCAAGACGTTATCGTAGAACATTCAAATTTTACAAACGTCTTATTCATATCAATATACAACTTTTGAGACCACAGGAGATAAAGATTTCGAAAAAAAAAAAAAAAAATGTCGATCCACCCTACTCTATAACGACCGTCAACGTTTTGAGTCACTTCATTCAGGAAGCTCTCATATGCTAACTCTTCCTCTCTTTTCTTAGCTAATGTCTCTACTGTGTCCATTATTCCAATAGTTTCTAATTGCCAAAGCTCCTGTACTTTCAGTTCTCTAAAAGCCAAATTGCTTAAAAAGGATGGTGAGTTTATTGGCAATGCTTCCTGTTTAAAATTCTCCATTGGACCGCAAATTGTCCAACTTAGCTTAGTCTCCACTGCCGTAAGACCTCTCTGTAACTGTCTGATTCTTCCGGTCAGAAGTCTGCCGTACGCATCACTTCCTATCAACAGCTCGATCTTAGTGGAACCAGACCCTAAATCTGACAGCCATATTTTATTTTGTTTAAGTTCCGTTAGCAAAGGATATTTCGGGACACGGGGAACATCACCATAGATAACCTCTTGATCTAAAAATTCAATTTCGTGGACCTCCTTTGAATTTGGACGACAAAGGCTAATATGGAATTTTTGATGAGACTTCGCATCTATATATGCTCCTCCAAATAAAGTATGTGCTAAACTCTCCGTTGAGACTGGTTTTAGAGTCGATTCCTTGGCAGTTGAACTTAAGACGTAACTCTTTTGGGAGCCCGTATCTAATAACACCCGTACTATTTTTGTTTTATTACCTAAAATATCCACTTCCAATGTCATAAGAACTACGTCTCGGGAACATTCGTTATTGGTTATCGTGCTCTGCACCAACTCGGGAGAATCTACAGTTTTCTCATTTTCCTTTCCCTCCCCTCGATGGTGGGCTAAATGGGAACAAAGCATCTCTAAATGATCTTTAGAACAGGCATGACAGTAGACAGTATATCTTACTCTTGCAAATTTTGCTACATGACCTGGTCTGAAACATTTTATACAACACCCTTTTTCTTTAACAGTAGCAATTCTTTCCTTTAAAGGTAAAGAACGAGCGGTCCAACAATCTTTACTATCATGCATTTTCCCACAGAATAAGCATTTATTTTCTTTTCCAATGAAAAAACCCGCAGTCGTAGTAACGCGTTTATGAATTTTCTCTATCCTGTCCTTTGTCGGATCTCCTGAACTCATGCCTCGAAAACTCTTTCGAGCTAATAAAACACGTTCATCATTTTCCATCTCGTTGTGTAAGAATTCCATTAACTGCGCGAATCTCAAAGTTTGGCCTGGTATGGGAGTGGGAGATAACTTGCCAACTGTGTTTTCTTTAGATTCGTCGACGTTGCGAGAACTTCTATGCCAGGCCCTCAACAATTCTTCCGACAAGCATCCTAACTAATATTATAAATGCGAAAGTGAGTTTGTTTGTTTATGACGCTATCACACCTAAACCGCTGAATCGATTACGATGCATTTTGGTTTAGATGTAGATGGGACCCTGGAGATGGTTATATGCTATTTAGAATTTTAGATTTTTAATTACTTTTTTAATTATTAATTAAAAACCGTTTTTACGTTGCCATGCTAGACGAGTTTCGCCCGTATCATATGATCCATGTTTTGAGCTAACAAGAATGCTATTACTTCAATAAAGAAGCACCCGCATCTGAAAAACATTAAATAATACGGAAATTATGCCAGTTTTATGCCAAATATATCTATCTCCAATAATAAAAATGAATGTCCTCCAGACAAATCTACAGAAAGCAGATCTTTGAAAATTTGAGCATGCCTGGACGCATGACTTCGGTAAAGTGTACCTGAGGCTCGGAAATTTTAATTACTTTTCTAACTATTAATTAAAAACCGTTTTATCACCCGCACAAAATGATTTATGCTTTTGAAATAAAGCAGAAATTCTATTTGCAAAATCACATGCATTTGGAAAACATAAATAAGTATGGAAATTATGTTGATTTTATCAAAAAGCATAAATAAAGAAAACTGTACTTACGTATTATCCCGACGATCCGCCAAGACGAGCGATTTTTTGCCGAGATAAATGCCGAGCACATGAAATTATTAATGGTTTTGAATACGTTTGGCAACTCATTTGAGGAAAAAACAGTTTGGCGGGAATGACCGCCCGGATAATAGGTAAGTACCAAGAAAAGTCCAGATGTATTTCTTAAAGTTCGTAAATTTCCAAATCCTACAAATAATAAATGTGTACGTTTATGTGTTTCGATGTTTTTGACTGAATCACACAAAAATGGTTGAAAAATTTTGTAATGAAGATAGTTTATGCCCTGGATTAACATACAGGCAACCTTTCAAGCATATAGCATAAATAATTCTTTTACAAAGACACTCAAAATAATGCTAATGCATTGCGCTCTATGTAAATTTTGTAGCTACTAAACCGATTTTAAAACTTTGTTCACTGATTGAAATTCCTAGGTCTATATGGTCCTAGGCCTATATGGTCCTAAGCCTATATGGTCGTAGGCCTATAGGTCCTAGGCGTATATGGAGAATAACTGTGTATGGAATTTTCTAAGGTATCCTAGCCCGTATTTTCGCGAAGTTTTTGAAAAAAAACACTGAAAACTGCGAGCGGCTAGGTCGACAGGCGCCTCCGGGGTTTGAACCTGGCACCTCCCACCTTCAAGTTTTGAGAGCAGAACCTCTTAGACACTAGGGGGACCCTGAGTGTTATAGGCTACCTTTTATGCATATATCACAAATAGTTCTTTTACAGGGATACTCATAAGAATTACATTACGCTCTATGTGTATCTCTGTAACTATAGAACCGATTCTAAAACTTTTTCGCTAATAGAAAGCTGCACTATTCCTGATTAACACAGGTTAAAATTCATGCATATAGCATAAATATTTCTTTTACAAGAACACTCAAAACAGTTCGCAAATACTGTCGTAACTATCTCTATTCGCCAAATGCCTGAAAAAAATTTAAATTTAGTATACTCTCTTATTTTAACTGAAGTATACTACCATGCATTATACTTCATTTAAAATAAGTAAAAAGCAAATAATATTTAAATGCAGTTTCTTTAGTCGCAAACATATTTGTTATTCACACATGCTTCGTTTCTCTCGGGACCTAATTATAAAGCCGACGCGGACGAAGTCGCGGGTAGCCGCTAGTGATTCTATAAGCGGAAAAAGCCACTGGGAATTGTTTCCAGTGCTCTTAAATGATCTTCTAACGTATCGACTAATTTACTAAGAGGCAACTTTTCTCTTTGATTTCCTACATTCTGTATCACTAATTTCAATAATTCCCTCACGTACACTTCTGTAAGTAATTCCACGTTGCCAAATCTTTTTTTTTAATGCTGAAATTACTTTTTCATAGTTTTCGCTAGTAACCGGATAGCTATCAACAAATTCCTTGGCGCGACTACCTGGGAGCATGCACTGCGCCAAATAATGAAATTTTTCAGTCATTTAACTCATCGTTTTCGTGGATTTCTTTAAATTGTGACCAAAAGGGCAAATAGTTTAAAAGATCACCATCGAATTTCCTTAACACAATTTTTGGCAGTTTCATATTTTTTTCTTTATCGCCTCCGCAAGACGATTCCGATTTAACTAGGCCTAACGAATTATTAACCCCGAGTCTCTGATTCACTAATCTCCGAACAGTAATAAAAGTATCTGAATATTCCTCACATTTCTCAGATTCGGCATCTAACGCACTTTGGCTTGTTTTTTCATCATCTAATAGAAGATTCAGAATTTCCTCATTGCATTCATTTAAGTCGCTATTTATTTTATCGAGTTTTTCCCATTTATCAGTTAGAATTCCGAAATCAGCTTTATCCTTTTCATTTTCGAACGATTGAATTAGTGGATTTTCAGATTTTTAAAGCAGCGCATATTGTTTTCTATATTTTTACATAGTTATGAAAAGTTTCAAACGGATGGTACAAACGGAGAAGAAGTTATTAGGCTTTTTGTGATAACTTTGTAATCGTTTGGCAGTAATGGCGGAAAAAGTTTTATCGTGAAGTCAGGGATCACAGCGTAACTATATAGTAGGATGATACGCTTTAAAGAATAAGTTCCCATAGAGCGCAATGTATTGGGGAATATTTTGAGTGCTCCTGTAGAAAAACTATAAATGCTACATAGACCATTTTCAATAGGGTACATGGTACAATAGATAAGAATAACATATTTAAATTTCGTAGAAATCGATGCATATTTACGGAAGTTAGAGCACGGACGGACGGGCAGACAGACAAACCGAAATCATAAACACTTTTCAACCTTGTTGGAAAGTGTTAAAAATTAATAAAACAAAATAAACAAGGAAATGTCAAAAAACGCATTACCATTTTTTTAATATGGCTTAGCCAAGTTATACTTCATTTTTCCTATCGTTCACATTTTTCAAATAACTGGAAAATTAATGCATAATGACGTACTTGTACACGCTCGCAGCTGACGTAATGGAACAAAATAAAAATTACAAGCAATGATTATAGAGGTATACTCTTTGACAGAAAACCTCAGTAACGTTCAAAATATTACGGTCGAGTTTCGACTACTGGGCGACCATAGTGTATATTAATTCTCCTACTAAAACTGTTTTACAATCTTCTTTAAACATATTCTAACTATACTTCACCCAGTGGCGGATCTAACACCTAGCGGACCTGGTGGGCGCCATCTCCAGAGTCCCCGACTGCCACTAGAGTCCCTGACTTTGAAAATTCTTCAAAAAAAAATTAAATAAGCTCAAAATTTGAATCAATACCTTGCAAATGCAATTTTTATAAGAAGGAATCAGTCTTCATATCCTTTGAAGGGACTGCTTCCACTCTGTTCCCTGCTGTCCAGGCCACATTTTAGAAAATCTTACATTCATTCGGACCTGCATTTTCCTTCCGAACAGACCCAGACAGCACATAAGCTTAAATAGGATGTATTTTCATGTAGTTAAATTAGTTTATTTAGTGAGTCAACACGTTGACCTAACTGAACCTACATTCAATGTATGGCCCCCCAAAAGTATGTCCCACTACGCCTGTGATGATGTTACACTCCAAAGCACATGTTGTTCTGAGGAACAAAACATCATAAGCCTATCATCTTTTGCTCACCAGTTTTAAATATAGAGATTGAAACAGAGTCTAAATAGACTAAAATCCATTTATTAAGCGATAAATAATCATAATTACACTCTACAAGTCTTACATCAATTATCATATTGCGGTCTCATGAGCCTGAATCATAAAGAATTAAACATTACGAAGCATTGAAGCTAAATTCGTTTAGTAAAGTTAGAGAAAGTTTTAAATTTATATTTCAGAAAAAGATTACACAACTAACTTTACAGGCTGACACCGTAGCCAAAAGGATTCTATTTTTATATTTTACTTAAAAGGCCTGCAATACGCAGTATAAAAATAAAATAATTTAGGAAAGTCATTCGCTTCACGCCGGCTGGCCAAACATCGCCTTGTGCTCTCATCAAACTACTAAGATCAAGAACTTTTATGTAGCGGTAGAAACCGCTGGTGAACTTTGCGTCCAAACAGGTATCCTTATGTTAATGAGCAAAGAAATTTGAATATGGCGAATCAGAAAAAATGTGCATATAACTATTATTTGTA